>JAVQJZ010147276.1:0-18345 GCA_036025355.1 Leiopotherapon unicolor
AGATTACAAAGGATTATGGTCATTAAAAATATTGTTAAGAAATGGTTAAGACGAAAATGCTATCATGTTTAAATGAACAACATTATTATGGAAGTGTCAAAGTCAAATATTTAATAAGCTCATTTAGCCACCCTAACACTTTTACTTTTTTGCTACTCTGCAAGGATTTTTGCTCACTTCCTACTGTGGCACTGAACATAAGCATGGCTCATTTTAAATCACATTAAACTGTGTGTTTGTATTTTTCTCATATATTGTAGATTTCTCGTGTGTTATTTTGACATCTGTGGCATCTCTAGGATCTTCAGTAGAATTTAAAATGATATGCTGTGGGTTTGAGCAAAGTTTGTCCACACGACATGAATCCAGAATGACGGAGCCACCGGCAGGTCAACGCAGTTGAGGAGGATGAGAAACGCCACAAAACGCCATAATGAGCTGCCAGAATAACGTCCCTCTGTATAATCCAATATATCTGAAACTAAACATGGCTCAAGTACATCACTAACTGTATAGCCAATTTAGTAGTAAAGGATGTGCACAATTTAGGCAGCTTAAAATAGCCCCAAAACCATTTTGTAAAATCTTCATGTTGATCAAAGTTCAGCCTATCAAAGAAGCACAGCTTGTTTATCGTCAAAGCTGCCTCTATTAATACGGCTTGAGAGTTATATGGTGAAAAACCTTACATAAATTCTCAGTTGCGGACTTTGTATTGAAGAGGAAAAACATTCTCCAATAATAACCTGAAGACTAATGGCCAAGGTGGATGCCGGCAGAAAAATAGGCAAAGCCTTGTATGGATCTTCTGCTTTTAAGCCCCAGACAGCATACAAGTGTGTTTTAAAAGCAGCGCACTCTTTGCTTTACACTTATATTACATACCTGAATGCAAGCACCTGGTATCTTTAACTAGAAAAGCGCATAAAGCGCAACCTCATTACAAGACAAACTTCAAAATGTTGCTCATCTTTAAAAAAAAAAAAAAACAACAAAAAAAGAAGACAACCATCTGAGTGATTAATTTATAACTTACCCTTATCTAACCAAGTGACGAGGAGCTAATGTGATCTCATGTACAACTCCATGAAATAGGAAATAGAATACTGAGGCGGCCTGCCAACCAAATATCTCTTTAGAGCTTCATAAGTGATATTTGTGTCTCTGTGGAATTAGACGGCTAATGTACCGGAGAGTCCCCCGGCGACGGCAGCACAGGCGCACAGTGACTCAGTCCATAGGCAGCGAGTAGCCATAACAATGGAGAACAGGGCAGATGAAGGTTGCATGTAATTACACCTACCCTCAGGCTTAATTAGGTCACCCTTAAGTGAGTATTGCGCGATAGTGTGTGTATTCGTCTGTGAGTGTGTGAATAGCTCCACGCAGACCAGAAGTTCACGTTCAGGATGAATATACATTAGGCTGCTGAGCTGAGAAGTGCTTGTGCAGCGAGTGTGTTTTCACACTCCTGGTTATAAGTCCAACTTTTTTTTTCTCCTGGGATGCAATGTTTACGTGGAGCATAGAGGTTATTAATATACACGGTTATCCAGGTTTTTGATCATTGTTTCTTGTCTGCCTCTGTCATTTCTATAAGTCCACTGATTACATTACCTCAGCGGCTGAGCGCGAAGCCGCTTTATTTCGTTGTACTGCTGTGGATTTGACTTTTTCATCTTATCGCCACAGTGTTTGTTTTTCTTCTGGCTAACTCCCGCGCGACTCCAGTTGAGGAGCAGTCAGATAACAGAGGGTGATCAGATACCTGGATAAAAGCTCTCTGCTTTCCTGCAACTGCTTGTCCGGATTTCTGTAAACGGTTTATGTTTATGCACTGTTTATGCACAATTTTGTCCGTGCACAAAAAAAAAAACCCTTTTTACATATGTAATGCATAAATACAAACAACACTGCGTTTTAAGAAAGCCATTCTGTAAAACCTATTGTTTTCGACGTAAAGTTTTTACGTGAGTCTGGTCCTGCTTGAGCGGTAAACTCTGCCATCTTGTCTTTGCATGTTGGAGAGACTAAAACTTCACACCCACCTACTTTGGATTCCCTTGTATTGACTCCTTTCAGATACTGTCATCACAGAGGAATGGCTGCAGCTTCTCATTTAATCATACTGAAATTATTCCAAGGTGACATTACTGCCTGCATTCCACATGTTATGCTGTTTTTTCTTCTTCCACTGCTTCCATTTTTCATTGTCATTTTAAACTGTCAACCTTTTGTCCTGCTCTCTCTCTCTCTCCCTCTCTCTCTCTCTCTCTTTCTCTCTCTCTCTCTTATTCTCTCTCTTGCTGTGTCCTTGATATAAGTACCCACTGCTTCTTTCTGAGAACACCATTATTACCATGCATGGTTGTTTGCTGAAAAAGAAAGGGAGAAAGAGAGAGAAAAGCTAATGATGTTGGCTTGGGCTCTGAGCTAATTAAAATTCTATAAATATGGTGGAGGTAGGTGGCGTGATGGATGTAGTGTGTCAGAAGTCCGGTGAGCGGGGAGGTGCGTGGAGATGTCGGCGCAATCAATACCGGCATAGTGAATGCATGACACCGCATATGCATTTAATGAACCAACAGTTTTATCTGTTAATTACACACCAGGACACACACCTTAGCATTCCTCACACTGTGCTAGACCTTCCTGGCTGTCCAGATAATGGCCAGCCATTTCACACAACAAATCTGCAAAGGCTGGGCACATTCCTCTACTTTTAACCGCTCACTTTATCTCCTCCTCTCCTGCCTGCGCTTTCATTTGCTGCAGGTAATTCTCCATGCAACACACTCCACGCCGTATCGGGAAATGTAATGCATTTCCTCTTTTGTCCCTTGACCACCTGGTTTAAAGTGGCATCTGCATTCATTCTGCAAAAGCTTGGAAAAAGCCAGCGGTTTCTCAGTGTGCTGGGAAAATTGTGCGGGCAAGTGGAGGGGAGGGGGGGTGCGGGTTAATTGGCCTAACAGGCAATGTTGGTAAATTGTGAAATAAAACTCTCTGTTTAAAGCCCACATTCAAAGAAAATCTTCAGAAACTGAAGCAGTGCTTTTTTTTTTTTTTTTTTTTTTGAAGACCCAATTTTACTGTCAAAACTCTGTTGGGAGTGCTTATGTAAAACTGAAACAAAGCAGCATTTCAATGCCTCTCTTTGCTCGTCTAAGCCAGGATCACAATGAGATGATTGCTGGTAGCGGAGTAGTGAAATATCCATCTATCAATGCTTATATTACACCATAGTAATTCTTCCTTTCAGAGAACTTCGCGCCATTCCAGCTTACGGCTTCAAAAATCCTGTAGAGGAAGCTGTGGTATAATCCCTTATTACAGGAGAAATCCGTCTGCGAGGGTGAATTATTTTGAGGGTTAAGCTTTGAATATTATCTCACGCAATGTCGTTTGTTGTGGGGTGAAGAGGAGATATTGGATGCACACAGTTATGTCATTTGCCGCGAATCATGAATAACGAATAGAGGTGACTAGTGCGCGATGCGAAACATTAACCTTTTGCTCTGGTTCGCTCATTAGCTGCCACTTGTGGGTCTAACACCAGCTTTTATATTGTCGGCCTTTCAGCGATGAAGTTCCCATTGATACCTAGAGACAGCAGGCAAGTTGGAGGACTTTCTTTCTTCTTCAGTCACTTAACATTTACAGAGCTGTGCATAAAAGCTACAACGTTTTGTTGTTGGACATATGCTACGGTACACTGGGTTTAAATTAAAGGTCAAAGGTCAAAATGAAGATTTTCAGCATTCAAGTCTGAGCATATTTATGCCAATGTATGATTAATAAAGACATTGTAGCCCATATGTTAAAAAGGACCACTGTTCACCCACTGAGGATGAGAACGCCTCCACACATCCTTAAAAAGCTGCCACACTGTAAGTTATTCATGACAAACACAAAGTAGTGGATAAGTTCAGGTTTCGTCAGCTGGCAGAGGTAAAGTGGAGCGCAAAGGGACGCTGGGACAGTGACTCAGCTGTGTGCCTGTGTGGCTGTAGTCTGAGAGCAGGGGAGGGGGCTGCGAGTGGGGGTTGCGGCTGGTGATAAGTTACTTTTCTTAGTGCAGCTCTTTCAACATATCTATCTCGTCTCTGGCTTACATTATCAGACGACTATCTTGACAGCTGCCAGAATTCCCTCATGTATGATATGAAAGGGTTTTTTTTCTTTTTTTTTTTAGCTTTACCACAGCGCGCAGTGGGCTGCGGCAGAATCCTAATATGACGAGATAAAGACATTTTTCATTTATCGTTGAATCTTAGTTGGTGTGCCGGGACCGGCCCTCCATAGTCCTGAATGAGGAGAAGCAAATGATAAAATGAACAGATAAATGAATGAATGAGTGAATAGCATCCCCCCCACTGCCCCAAGAAGTTTAATATCTCTGCTGTCACCATTTGTTCCAGAAACACACATTTAAATTGCATTCATGTGTTTAATGGTGGAGATTGTGAGACTTTAATAAAATCAGCACATTTGGGGTCAAACTGAACTCGACCATATCTCCCATTATGTTCTCTTATATCCCCTGTAGCCGTTTGTAATGGAAAAGTTTGTTCAGGACTTGCAAAATCCTGTTAGACCTTCGAAATCAACTCCCCCTCTCTGTTTCTCTTCCTCTTTCTCTCCCTCTCTCACACACACTCACACAGCGCCGTGACCTCTGGGCCATTAGGTCGGCCTCTTGAAGCTGCCTCTACACCTCTCACTAGCTCTCTTCCCGAAAGTACAGTTTCTGTTTATTTTTAACTCCAGCAGCTGGATCTTGTCTTGCGCTCTTGTTTGAAACGCAGACGCATGTGTCCTGATGGGCTCTCGGATGGAGGAGGCAAAGACAACATTCCTGAGCTTAATACACTCCTCTCCCAAAAGAAGAAGAAGAAGAAAAAAAAATCTTGTAAAATATAACTGGCCCGTGTTTGTGTGTAGAGCTGGTGGTGGTGTTGCAGGTTCTTATTTAGAGTAACACAGTTTGGACTTACGTGACCTCCAGTTATTTCCACATAGCGCGGCTTTCTGCTTAACTAGTGACTCATGTGAGAAATAGATTATGAGTAAGGTGGAAGGTGAAAAATAGCTTATTAGCTTAAGTTTATTCTTTCTGTCACCGATTAGCTAGGAAACCAAAGAACAGGCGTGGCACTCAAGATTTCTCATCTTGCCAGGATTAGACGTATTTGCATGCAATAACAGTAAATTGCCTAAATGACATGAGAAAATTGCCCTTAATGCCAGAAAATTCCCCCTGCTGACCTGTCTAAAAGCAAAATCACCCTGCATGGCAGAAATCTCTGTTGGAAAATCAACCTGCCTACTTGGTAGGGAGGACAGATCAAGGATGGTTGGCTGATGGTTTAGCCAGAGGCAAAGAAAGATTGCTCTGGTTGGTAGGTCATTCTGCAAAGAGGCAGGGCGATACTTTTGGCATGCGGACCGATTCTACCAGGTAGGCAGGTTCGTCAACCAGCAGCAGGGCTGTATATTTCTGCCGTGCTGGAAGAATCTGCCTGGCTGGCAAGCTGTTTTTCCAGCGGTGGGGAGTATTTCTGCCTTGAAAGGCAACCCTGCCTGGTCAGCAGGTCGTTCTTCCACAGGCAGAACTACAGGCCATGAAGGCTGATTCTTTTATGGTTCTAATTGAGCCTCTATTTCTAAAAAGGGTTTGGATACAAAAAGTGCTGTTTTTGTTCAAGTACACACTCTCCGCTATTAAAGTCATTACATAAATCCAACTTACATTATACTGCATGTGTTTCCAGGAACTGGTGAATGGTGAAAGCAGATATATTGAGCTTCTTGAAAAAAGAAAATTCATTTGTTCTATTCACTTATCCCTATCCCAGTGTATCTGTCTTGACATCATGTTCGTGACTCACAAGAAATCTTGCCTAAAATGGCGGTCAGTGGAGTTGATAATGGATACAGCAGGTGACCTGCAGAAATAAGAAAGCCACAGGCAATTAGGAGAGGTGCCAACGAAGGCTTACTGCACTCCATTATGTGTGAGCATGGTCCAAATTAAAATCTAATTTAAGGTAGCACCAAGATAAAAAAAAAAAAGTGTGTTTCATTTCTTCAATTTGCACAACTATTCCATTCCATTAGACATGTAATTTCTGCTCATCAGACACTGGGTGAAATTGGTGCCCCAAAGGAGGGCTTTTTTCATTTAAAGTAATTAGTCCTGGAGAACAGGGATGAGCAAGCATGCATGCATGTGTGCAGTTTCGCACATGTGGTCAAGCGGAGGAAGATAAGGAGAGAAAAATAGAGGGAAAGGAGCAGGGGAGATTGCTATAAGAAGGCAATAATTATTTAGTGATTGATTTAGGAAGTATCGATTCCAGTGTTTCATCTTTGAAAATATCGGACAATGTCAGACAAAATCTCTTGACGATTGACTGGTTAATGCTCTACCTGCCTTTATTGTCCGCCGGTTATAATCTTTCACAGTTGACACTAACAAAACCATCAGATCACGCTGTACTGTCGGCGTCCCCACACACACACACACACACAGATAAAAGGCACTGTACTGTAGAGCCAAAGAAGTCAGATCCTGCCAAGATGACCTGACTGCTGCCTACTCACTTACAAAGCTTATTAGTCTGACTCACCATGTGGATGACCACGCTCTTGCCCATTTACCAGTAACCAGAGGCTATCTAGGCAGGGAGACTGTGGAGGGGTGGTGGTGAGTTTCTTCTTTGTACTCGACCCACCAGCCCTGACTCCGGCTGGAATGATTGCGTTCAACTCGGTATGAGGTTCCAATGATCAAGCCTCATGACTCATGATCTAAACAGGAAGACACAAGTTAAAAGTCGCTGAAAGCTCACAGCAGAACAAATAGTCTGGGTGGAGAAAACTGCTCATTGGAGACCACCAAACCGCACAACAGTAAAGGATGTGCTTAAAATAGAAAGATGAGCAGAAGCTCATCTACAGAGTTCTATTTGCCACCAGTGTGATCCCAAAAAGGAGGACACCTCTGCGGAGCAGCCGAAATGGGTAGTCGCACAGAAATACCCTCACATACTAATTTATCTGCTGCACACACACACATTCACACACGCCTATATATACATATATAAATAATATATGTTTATTCTGTTTTCGATGTGGCAGTTGCAGTCTTTTTGTAGTGTAACTATTAAAGGTGGGAAAACACCTCACGCACATTTTTGCATCATGATATCAACATAGTCACCTCTGACTGGCTGCTCAGTGCTGAACAAGGCACATTACGAGAAAATAGCACGCAAGTTCTGGGCTAAACGCTCTTAAAACAAGTTTAATTACTTGAAGTAATGTTAATAACATTAGTGTTGTGTTTTTGTTTTCAATGTTCTTATTCTATTTTATTAGTTGTGGATCAGGAAAGACCACTTTTGTTGTGCGGCCTGAAATTTTTAAAGGACGAGGAGAAGCAAAGCAGCATGGTTACATTGAGCTCAGTCCCATACAATGCCCTGGCCAGTTTACTCACATTTTGCTTTATTCATACTGCAAACAGGAGGTCTGATACACACATTCTGTGATTTGAAACATCTTTCTTTCACATTTCATGATATTTTTCCTCTTGAATGTGTTTTTTTCTTCTTCTTGTTTTGCTAGTCAAAGATCAGAGTTCTGCAATTACTGAACAAGTCACGGCTACACTGTTAAGAGAAATAGCAGGTGAAGAACATGACCTTTTTCTAAAGAAGAATTTCTGCCTTTGAGAGTATTTAAATCATAGTTTTCTCCCACTTTGGCATGTCCACTCCCCAAGGCACTGCAGTGGTTGTCACTGCTGCTGGGCAGACATGCACCACTTTTTTATAAATATAAGCTGTACCTTTTATGTAAAATTGGACAACAGTTGCATGTGACAATCACTCATCAGGATTGGAAAAAAGATCAACTAACAGCTTTGTCGACTTTCCTCCTGCCAAATCTGCTGTGTGGCCTGTTGAAATTTTTGAACGTTAACATAAGAGGAAACATTGAGGAAAAGGTGGAGGGGACAAACAGCAACTGTGACCTCCACCTTCATATAATGAAGCAAGTCTCTGCTTCCATCTGTGCATCAACATATGAGGAAACACTTAGGTGGCGGTATTGATCCTCTCAGCCGAGCATCCTGCTAACCAATGCACAGGCGCTGGATAATAAACTGGATAAACTCTGTGCCCACATCCATTACCAGCGGGATAGCAGGAGCTGTAAGGTCCTTTGTTTTTTGAGACTCAGCTCCTAAAATATGGGATAGCGGCATTCAACCGCAGGCAGGGCTCTGTATTTCCACTGGACCGGGTGACGATGCAGCCCTGCTTCAACTTACTCTTCATACCAGTGCTGAAGATGCGGGTTCCACTTAGTGTATCTCACTGGGAGGGCACCAAGCTGAGGGCTTTGCCTACAAGCTGCAGCTCTAAGGGGACTCGCTCCATCATGAACCGTCACTGCTCGATGTTCATTTTCATCCTGCTGTGGTCGAGAAGAAGGCCGGCAGTGGGATGCTTGAGCTGAGCTTTTACCCTCAGGCCACGAGCATCCTAAATGAGGACAGTGTATAACAATGACCCCATAGTTACTTCCTTTGCCTCACAATCATTCTGTGTGGTCTCCTAACATGAGATGCAAGCATTGTATTTTAGTTTTTATCTGTGGTCTATATCGATACTTTCACTTTGGCTTAGAGTTAATACACTACTCAGCCGCTGCATCAAACTGCAGCCTTCTAACTAAGTGTCCAATACGTTTGGAATGACACCTTGTAGAAATCTGCTGGTTCCATGGAAACCCCTGACATCTCCTGAGCATTACGTGCGTTATCAATGCCATTGCCGTCAAATTAGTGATTCTGTTGGTCAGTTCGGCACTTTAACGCTACCCTTAATGTGGAGGTGAGATGAAAAAGTCATCATGAAAAAAAAAGCTGTATGGCTGAAGAGAAAAAGAGCCTTCGGGGAAAATCAGCTCTTAGCTTGTCAGAGCTCAGGGTTCAGATAAACTCATACGCTTTATCTGCAAACTGGTGAATTTGGTGCTCAAAGAATTTAATGCCCAACGTGATAATGAGACCAATAAGAGATCCGGCGCTAAGATCATGGTTGAAGAGTGCAAACAGCTTCAGCATTCCTTATGTGTGTGTAATTTTCCTGTGCAGCTCTCAATCACATGGCAGCTCCCTAAATTGGCATGCAGTTAAAAATGCAAAGTTAAAACTGTAGCTAATTTTTTTATATCAATTATCATTTCTGTTCTTTATTATTGTCCTATGTTACAGCCTTATTAATTGCCTAACTGAAGGAGTGAATGGTCCAACATTTCACCATGAATACACCCTGTATAAATATGTTACAAATAAACTTTCACCTATCATTAATGAGCTTCACCAGGAAGGCTTAAAAATGACACAAACTCCCACAATTTCATGGTTGACGCCCACCTGTCATGTTTCGTTCCATGTCCTGTTTCTTGTGTGTCAGGTTATGTCTTGTCATGTCTGGTTTTCCTGTCTGTCATGTCTGTTTCTGGTCTGTCTTGGGTTTCATGTTACATGTCGTCTTGGTTCAGTTTGGTTCAGTTTTGTGTTGGTTTTTCTTGTTGTATTGTCATGTCCTGATTATCATTTGAATGTCATGTCTGGTTCTTTTATGTCTCGTCATGTTAAGTTTCCACATCTGTCGTGTTTCTGGTTCCTTGTGTCATGTTTTTATTTTGAAATTGACTCTCCCTTATGTTTCAGGTCCATTTACTTCCTGCCATTGTTTGTTTCCCACCTGTCTGATTGTCTGCCCTGCCCTGATTGTGTTCACCGGTTCCCTATTACCTCCTGTGCATATATAGTCTGTGTCCTCCCTTGTCTTGTTTCCGGGGTGTTGTGTGTTTCCATGTTGTCATGTCCTGGCCATGTGTTCAAGTTTCATGCTCAGGTTTCCATACTCCATGGTCTTTGAAGATCTAGCCACTCTTGTGTAAGTTTTTTTGAGTTCACGTTCCATATTGTGTTTTTGAGTTAGGTTAAATTAACAAGCCAAGGGATCAGGTTTTGTTTTTTGAACTTTCTTTGTGTTTTGAAAGACTGAAAAAAGACTCTTTTCTTTAATTAAAACCGTGCAAACCTTGCTCTGGACTGTGTGTGTGTCCTGCATTTGGGTCCTCCTTCCTGTCTGAGACCAATCGTAACACCACCAGATAATGTATCTGTTGGAATACACAAAAAGTCAGAGGTGCTGTCAGCATAAAGCAGTCAAACATCCTCACACACAGTGTAAATGGTATTGACATATATGATCAAGTAAGATTTTTGCTATGAAATGAGTGGACGCTGTCATAATTACCAAAAAGTACATATGCAAGTAATTAATGAACACATAATCTGCTAATTCAGTACTATCAGACTCTTTCTTGAGTGTGCTCTCGACTATAAACTTAGAGGCAATGTGCTGGCTGGGACTGATGCACCGGCAAACAAGAAACATGGGCACTCTCTGTAGCGCTGATCATTGACTCCCATGTTAAGGAAAGCAGAGAGTGGGGCGACCGCAGAGAGCAATGTGCTCAAATAACACACCCTGTCAGCCTGCCAGTTTGATTAAACTGTGCACATCAACAGGCCCAAACCCCAGAGGCCCTGGGTAACAGAAGGGCATGGCTCAATGGAGTGGGCAAAGGGTGTGCGCGGCTGCCTTTTACCATTACTTTTCACTGCAGGTTCGTGTCAGAAAAAATACAGACACAGGCGGGCACGAGTGGTAAGATCTCAAGTGTAATTCCGTGGCATCAGAGCTGTGAGAGTGTACCAGCTGGTCTGTGAATGTTTTAGACCCACTGTGCTGCTGATGAATCTCCACTCAGCTGTCTTACTGGGGAGGGTTTTATCTGCCACGCCACACCTGCGGAACAAGATTTTCCCAGAAACCACCTCCATCTCGCCCATGTTGATGTTAAAGAGTGCTCCCTGCAGAATCTCACATGATGCTTGAACCAGGCTGGGAGGCCTGACCCAGATATGGCATCCCAGCGTCTCTTTCTCTCTCTCTCTCTCTCTCTCTCTCACACACACACGCAGCAGCCAGCAATATCAGTAAAGCTCGACATCTCGCTTGCACACAGTTCTTTCTTTTTCTCCTTCCCATCCGCCACTTTTTCCTCTCTTCTTTTTTTTTTTAAGGAAAAGTGTAGAGCCACAGAAAAAAATCTCTCTGGGGGAATGAGAATGAGAAGTTTGCTAAAAGAGTTAGTGCGTCGGAAGAAAAATGTGCAAGCGTACACTAAACTGTGAGGCAGTTGAGATATTGCTCCAGTTGTTCAGCAAATTTGTTTTTTTACAGTATATAATTATGGTAATTATAGTAATGTTCTGGAAAGCCATTGGGAGAATAATAGTGTTCATTTACATCGATGGCAATGCTTTAAAGAGTTGAAGTCTCCTAGGTAAAAATTAGCAGCTCTAGTGTTCCCCTGTAAATGCAATAAACCGCTCCAGTGTTTTTCCTTTTAACACTTCAGAAGCTTTCCTGTGCGCAGCATACGGTTTACACGAAATAAGAACAGGATGCACACACATTATGCCTGAACTGCCTTTCGGGTGTGAGAGAGTGAATAGTGCCACCTTTGGGTCTGTGAACTTGCCTGACCCCGCTCTCGCCGTGATATTCCCGTCAAGTTTGCTCTGCGCCGAGTGACCTTCACCAGAGCTGCACTGCCAGATTCTTTAGTCTGTCCTCGTGATGAGTTCTGCAGTGAGAGGAGGGGAAAGATCCCGAAAAGTGAGGACCAGTAAATCCGGCCGGACCACTCAGAATGAGCACTGCTGCGGGCGAGAACGGGCTAATTTATCAGCATTAAGTCAAATAAGGAAGAGATAGAGAGAGGTGGTGGTGGTGGTGGGAGTGAAGGGTTGGGGTGTGTGTGTGTGTGTGTGGTGGGGGTCAGTGTGGGTTGAGCACACACACACATCAGTAGGAGAGAAGCATTTAAAAGAGACATCAGCAGATAATCACTTCATCCTCCTTCATCTTCACTAAGTGTACGGCAGCTTGGTGTTGTTGCTCCAGTGGGCTCTTCAGATTCTTCCAAAGACAATGGACAAAAAATGCCTGTTTATTACAAACATGATGGACTTCAGTGGCAAACGCATGCTTCTTTAAGTCCCTCCCCACCCGTGTAATTTTATGAAATGGCCTGTATTTAGAAAATGAGATTATATTCAGGCAATCAAAACAGCAAAGAGGATTCATCATGTCATGCTAACACAGATTCATTGCTTTTTCTGTCTCTCTTCTGCATACTGACACACATAAATACAAGTGCACGCTTATTACCTCTCTCTCTCTCTCTAAAATGCAAACACATGCACACAGATACACACTCCTGCGCCTGCACCAGAGTGAAGGGACCGTCGTTGATGGCGGGCGTGACAGATTCGTCAGTGGGTGGTGGGCGTGGGTGAGTTGATGTGGTGTGCGTGGGTGGACATGATTTAGTAAGCACTGAAGCTTACCGCAGTGAGACACGATGGCACTGCTGGTGGCACAAAATTGTCCACATCTAGTTAAAGTCAGCGTAAGATTACAGCTCTTCATCCTCAGCTGGTCTTTACCCTTGCTTTTGCAATGCTGTTATTTAGTATTGTGCATCTCTTTATGGGTCTTTGTACCCTTGAATCTTTGGGAAAGTATTTTTTTCTTTCTCCTTTCATCTCACCTTGTTAAGATGTTTTTTACGGTTGTCTGCAAAAAAAAAAAAAAAAGAGAAACAAGAAAAACATTCTTGTTCGGCACCAAACGACCATTTTCTTCCACAGTTTGCTGCATTTGTCATTACAGAGATTGATATTGATGTACTTTAGTGGAAATGTCAGCCACTTTTCCCTCAAGCCAAAATAGATACGGCTCACAGAAGGCATCCCTTAATATATGTAAACACTGCAATGCCAAAATATTGGATTGTGAGGTGCAATGAACACGGCAGCCTCTAGGGGTCACAAGCAGGACTTGAGTTACAGCTGCACTTATTTATTTATTTAACTCATTATTTTTTTTGGTGATTGTCAGATTGTGTTGATGTCCATGTGCGCTGGAGAAACAGAACTTTTTCTCCTAATGCATTTTTTAAGCAATTTGTATTCTCTTCAAACGACGTCTGTGCCTTATGTAAAGCATTTTAAATCACCTTTGTGTCTCGGCGGTGCGAAACAAATAAAGCCGCCGTGCCAATAATTATGAACACTGGGAGAGAGACTTGTAGAGGTATGTTTCTTATTAAGTGAACAACTGTTTGCCTTTCATAATGTTTGAATTAAACCGGTTGTGATACAATCTGCATAGTCCCCGTGCATAGTGGAACAAAAAACAAACCCAGTAAAATCCCAAATCAAATCACAAAACAAAAATCGGCAGAATCGGAGTCGGCAGGTTTTCATATGGCAGCGGCAATATGTAGAGCTCAGCTTTGATTAAAGGTCAGCTCTCCCCCCTCGTGTCTGTGATGGAGCTTGCTCTTGGCTCCGGCTGGGGTTCCTGACACCATCATACCACGGTTTATTCCCCACGCTCAGGAGGACAATCATCTTTCAACCCCGCGGTGCTCCTTTTAGTGAGGGCACAGAGAATAAATCACCACTGCCTAGCCCACAGACAGGGGAAGCCTGTTAACAAGTTCAAGAGGGGCCTGAGGTGCTGTCCAGAGAGGGAGGGGTCAAGGGTCAAAGCTTCACCGCTGGGTTAGTAGGTCAACCATGTAGACCGGTACTTGCCTGTGCGCTGGCCAACTCGATGTAACACCCGATCAGAGTGCTGTGTTCATGTTGTTTAGCTGGGTTCAGTGTGGTGAGCAATCACCTCACCACAGAACCACATTAGAACCAACAGTGGCATTAAAACAAGGAGACGCTGGACGTTGATACCAGCCATTATTTGTTCACTTCGGGTGTCCCAGTAAGCCGTGACGGCGCGATAGAGAGCCAGCACGAACAACACCGGGACGCTGAAACTGGAGCAGCTAAATGGAATTCAGCCATCATTCATTTTATGATTCACACCTGCTTTACGACTGTGAATGTCAAAGTGTCATCTATGAAAAAGGCCTAACAAGATTCTCACCCAGCAACTAGATAAACCGTATGAGACCTATTGTTAATGAAAATGCACACAAGCATAAATATGTATTTTCATTTGTTTACACGCGAAAAGAAAAAGAAAAAATTCAAAGTGACGTGACAGAAAATTGCAGAGAGAGCGAACTAAATGGAATCGATTTAAGTTCCTGTTTTGTAAGCGCTTGTCTGTACTTTAGGATGGCCAGCGTGGTATTTCTTTGTTAGGAGAAGCACTTTGTGTTGCCTCATTCAGATTCTTCAAAATTACTGTAAAATGATGAGCGGTGATAATACAGCACAAAACGCGCTGTTATGACTTTATTTTGAAGAATTAAAATCTGCGGATTAGTGCTTCCAGTTCCATTTGACCATTAAATTCTGCCTTTAGACAATGGCTTAAAAGCTTTCACAGATAACGGCACATTTTCTCAGATATTTCAATGATAGCAATTACCAAGGCGTGTTTATATTGTATAAAAAAAGAAAAAGAGAGAGAAAAGCTGCACTCTCCATTTGCAGTCGGAGCAATTTTCAGCCACTGTGCGGTAACGGCACAAACGCCCGCCCGGCCAATTGTTATTAAAGCAAAGAGAGGGGGCCTTCCAAAACTTTTTCAGCCAAAGAAGTTATTTCAATCACGGGGCTCTAATGAAAGTGTTTGAAAACTAATTCCCAGTCTGCACTGAGACATGCATCTTCCCTCTTGTCTAATACCCGGATTAACATTTTTTAGACACGGCATTTTTTTTTCCCTCTCCCTTATCAGCACAAGACAGTAGGAGATAATTACATGCCATAGCACTCCATTGCCTGTACAAAACACTTCTTCAGCTACTTCAATCAATATCAGTTATGTCGAGATGGATAAACAATTTGCCTGTTTAGAAAATAGGAAGAGCTTCACGGGTGTCACGGCGGGAGGAAACATAATTCATAATTCATTCCTTCGACTGTTAATGAAAACGCAGTGGTATGTCTTCATATCATTTTCAGGCTAGTTGGTAGGGGTGTTTGAGACACTCGGAAAAAAAACTTTACTACAGTGCATTATACTGAAAATCTTAAACTGTGGCTCTTTCGCTGCATAATAATCTCTTGATATCTCACAGATGAGAAGGTGTGCTCGGGAAACGCAACCGCACGATTTATCTGAGTAAACAATAATGAAAGAATTGAATCGCCTGTAAAGTATCTGG
Source organism: Leiopotherapon unicolor (assembly GCA_036025355.1). Classification (NCBI taxonomy): domain Eukaryota; kingdom Metazoa; phylum Chordata; class Actinopteri; order Centrarchiformes; family Terapontidae; genus Leiopotherapon; species Leiopotherapon unicolor. Next base: position 15,304 of record JAVQJZ010147276.1, read on the forward strand.
ATGTATCTGGTCCTTCTCCTGCTTAACCTTTCACCTCCTGACCTGCTCTCTCTCTCTCTCTCTCTCTCTCTCTCTCTCTCCCTCTCTGGTGTTTCCTCCCCTGCCTCGGCAGTGACTCCTCTAATTCTCTGCACATGTTGTCTGATCCCACCTAATACATTCAGACTTAAGCGCGGGACTTTTTGATTAGTAGTGACCTTCTTAATTCATGATCAGGTTGTTATCTTGCAACGCGTCTGAGTCTGCCAAGCGGATTCAATTTCACCTTTAATCAGAAAATATTAAAAAAAGAATGTCAGCGCATAAAAAAAAAAAAAATAAAAAAGACTGGAAAACTGCTCAAAGATGCATTCTTAGACGCATACGTCTGAGCCTGTCAATGATGAGCAGCACGCTGTGGAAGAGCGAAGCAAAACATCCATCTCTCATGGATTTTTCATGCTTTGTCACTTGACACTGAAGGTTTTTTTTCTTTGTACTAACAACTTATTCATAGCTATTTCTCTTGTAAGCGTTATAGCTGTTTGAGATGAATAATAGAGGGTTATTTTTTGGTTTGGCATTGTATGCCAACCGTTGTATTCTCAGAAATCAATGAATTGCTTCTGTATATTTCCAAGAGCACTTCAGGATGTGGTTAAAGGCTGGGGTATTTTACAACTACATCACATTAAATCAAACATATGCCAAGAGTATTAGATGTAGTCAAGTACACTGGATAAAATGATAAAACGCCCTTCTCGAAGGTCAAGATATCCCGTTCCCATTTCGATTTAACTGGCTAGTTGTTTTGATGGTCAGTGAAATATGTGTGCCACTGAAAGATTGTTTTAAATTGGATTCTTATGTAGTACTGTTTAGGAGCAAGCCTTGTCTACAAAGCAGCCTGAATTCTTTCAGGCATCGATTTCACAAGGAGCTGCAAACATCCAAAGTGCCTCTGCTGGCTTGAAACTGGAGGAAGTGCAAGACATGGGAGAGAAGAAAAGTCGCCGCTGTGGTTCTGGGCATATGTTTAAATGTCATTTTTATTACATAGCAGAATAGCCTGAAATAGCATCCCTCAGACCAAACGTAGACTAAAACAAATAAAGACTCGCCACTTACACATCCGATTTGGTGAGCAATTCCAACAGGTAGGGCGCTGACAGTCGACCTTTCAGATCTTTATACACAATACACAAATACGGCCACACACAGATGGGCGAGATCCACGCAGCTGCAGAGGTTGTTGTAGATGCACTCACAGGAATAACATCTTTAAAATTGTCACTTTTGTTTTTGATTGTTGAAAAATGTGTGGAGTTAACTGCAGAGCAAGGGAGAATTGTGTTAATGAAACTGATAGGCGAGTTAGAGCTTGCTAACATACGCACTATACAGGACTGCATAAATGGAGTGACACAAAATGACACAATAAAGACAACAGTTTGCTCCTCTGAACTGCAATGTAGTATTAAGATGTTATTTACTTCAGGTCTTCATCTAGCTCGAATGTCTCTCGACGGCGTCCTCTGACTTCTCTTACAATGAAAGCAGCGCTGCTACCCAATGGATTCTTTTTTATGCCGCTCTCTCTGCACGCTGTAGCAGAATAAAGAACAGTTCCCATGGGTGCTTGTGGTCACAGGGTTTCTGATATGCCGGGAACATATCAGGCACCTGTCAACATACCGAGTTCGAATCACTTACACTAGATCACATCTTGACTATTTTAGCATTTAGTCAAGCAGGAAATTAACTGGCCAAACCTGTCTGCATGCTTTATAGTTGTAATTTATTTATAAGGAGCGGGCTGACTAGCGGAGTGAGCTGTTTGTGCCAAGAAAGACACTAAAAACAAATGGTTGCCTACTGCAACCCTCATCACTTCAAGTCATTTTCATTGCTTGAGATGCCAAATTGCCTCCATTCAAAGCTCAGCAAACACAAACATTTTCAATTGCCCATCATGATGCATTTACGATCCCATGTCTTGTCCTTGGATATGCTTATTTTCTGAAATATATAAATGATGTATTGAATTTGCTGTGAGACTGAATGCGAATATCAAACGTGATCAAATTGCAATCAAGTATCAGCCCTTGCAGAGGTCACGCATACATACACGCGCGCAGATGCAGAGAGACCGTCTTCATTCAGAGTGGGTCTCAAATTATTCAACAGTTTTCAGAGAATACTAAACAGGAGCAGGGCATCTGTGGGTATCCGACATAAAACACCTTATCATCCATGTTTCATCATGCACTTCTTCACAGAAGAAACCCTCAAAGCCAAAACGCTTCATAAAATTGTAATTTCTATCGTGTGTCAAGACCTGTTTTCCAATAACACATTGTTGACAAGGTATGATTTAAAAATAAGTTTCTTTAAAATTGAACACAGAAGGGGTGATTAATGTGAATTTGGCCGACTGGTGACATGAGCCGAATCAGCAAGTGAGCGAAGTCTCTAGTAAAGTGCAGTGCTAAGTTTAGAAATTCACAACAGATTGTTGAGATATTCAGCACTTACATTACAAACAGCAGTGCACCCGTGACCAAGAAGTGGAAAGCAGAAATAGTCAGCCTTCAGTCCAAGAACGCATGCAGTCTTGGTATGTCTTGGTATGGCAAAGCTGTTAACATAAACATTGATAATGACTTCGCACTGAGAAACAGGGGCCCACAATGTGTTTTCCACAATAGCTACACCATCCAATTATCCACAGATGTTAACTTCACAGAATGCTGGTTCACCACATCTGTTTGTTGGTGGGAGATCTCATTATAACAAGCCTGTTTTAAACCCCAGCATCAAGCACCGCTTGGCACATTTTATTGCAGCATGTTGAACATTTACAACAAACATTCCTGACTGCTGTAAAAGTTTGCATGTTAGACTTGATGACTTCCAACAGTCAGTAAAATTTTCCTTGTCGCTGCAGATTACAGTAGACAGTTTCCATGCCAACCTTTCCTCCGATGTTTTTTCCCTCATAAGTCTTTTTCCTAAACATTGCATTTGAAATGTAAAAAAAAAGCAGAATGTTTTTGTAAAAAG
>JAVQJZ010147295.1:0-17697 GCA_036025355.1 Leiopotherapon unicolor
ACACACACACACACACACACACACACACACACACACACACACACACACACACACACACACACACACACACACACACACACACACACACACACACCCTCAGCAGCCTTCGGGTATATAACCTCCCGATTGTCCTGATTCAAATCTTATCAGTGTTTGTCCAAACGGAGCGCAGCATCCAACCCCGCTGACGCACATTAGAAATCTGATAGCTGCTCATTACTGACGAGCGGGAGGGAGCCTAACAAACATGCAGGCAGAGGAAGCTAATTGTGGCCCGGCTGATCAATATGCATGGACGCTTTGCTGTTCTCTCTGACGGGGAGAGAAAGAGAGAGACTAGAGAAAACAGAGGGGGAATGAGGGGAAAAAAAGAGAGAGAGAGGAAGAGCAGCAGGGCAACTACTAATCCAGTAGCTTTTAATATAGTGTGTATTGATCCGTGCCCTCCGGCCGGTTCAGGGAGCCGCAGTCTGTCTGCTAGTTGGGTCATGTTGATATTACAGACACATCATATTGAAATGTCTACCAATACCCACATAACTTTTCCTCACAGTCGCCTCTGGCTGGTATGGATACAGATATTTTACATAAATTTCAATAACTGTGTGTGCAGGCTCTTATGTATGGAAATTATAGGAAATTTAAAAGGAAATTCAATTTTGATATATTGCAGAAGGCAAGTAATAACATACAGTTTGGCAAAAATGAAGCTAAAGTTACAGCTTATTATGCACATATCTGGCAAGTAATATCAAGCACCAACTTGGAAATAAAATATATTTGTTCATCACATTTTTAACTGCAGAACACACATTTCCAGCGTGTCCTATACATTTTTTTTTCTGAACTTGCACATTTCACTTCCTTCCTCCACATTTTGTTTCACCAACCAACTTTTAGCTGCTTTCGTTGTGACTCCATACAAACTTTATATAAAATCTACCAAGTCAAAGCCTTTAATCTGAACACTTGATCATTTCTTGCATTAATTGAGTGAAAATCAGCTGTATTTTCACTTTACTTCTACTTCCTAGATACTTAAGTGTCAACCAGATGAGTTAAATGACAAAGCTGACATTTTAAATGGCGTATTCACTCTTCTGTTACTTCAGCCGCAGTTTTGATGAAGTTTAAAAACATAAAGCGGCGACCATCTGAACGAGCAGAAGAGAGAGAGTGGTCTGTGTTCATATCCCAGCTATTATATTCGGGTGTTACACGGGGTTAACTCGGTTTAATTGGGGTTAACTGTTCATTTACTGGCATTAATGGATCCTACACTTCCCCTTATTGCTAAATGAGTCCACTGGTGCATCCTGCCTTGAAGAGCTACGACCTCATTAGTTTGGGTGTTTTTAAAATATTATACCATTTTTTTCCCCCCAACGATGGTGTAAAATATCATCTCAGAGAGTCTTTTACAAGAAACAAGAATATTTTTAGCTGCTTAAATGCAGAAATATCAGTCTGCAGCTCATTCATTCCCATGTGAACGCGTACAAAAGCTCAGCCTGTCAGTTTTTTCTGTCTTTCAGAGGCCGTCGGAGGGATGCGAGCGAGCAACGACTCAAAAGTCTGCACAATGATTGCTTAGAGCGAATGTGATTTTTCTATTTTAAAAAAAGTGCTTTTGGCTTTTTGATCTCTCGTCCTTCTCTTCCCGCATCTGCACGATGAATCGCAAAAAAAAAAAAAAAAAAAAAATACAGGACAATAATAGATCCAAAGATCGCCTTGACGCACAAGGTGAGTTTGGATGGATGACAGCAGCCGAAGATCGACGTCACGCTGAACTACCTTTCATCAGCTAATGGCTTTGCGAGACATCGGCCTCTTCCTAATCTTTCTGTCCATGTCTGCTTTTGTTGGGGGGTTTTTTGGAGGTTTTTCAGAGCATATGAGGCTTTCATGGCAATCAGGGAGAAGTGCTTTGTAAGTTAGGGGGCTATAATTAAATGAACTGCAAAACGCGAGCGTAGTGTGGCGACCGAGGCCGCACGCCGGATGATATAAAAGAGGAGTTCGCTTTTTTTTCTTTTTTTTTTTTAAACCAGAATATTCGTTCAGGAAGATTAGACGTGAAATGAAGCCGACCGTCAATCCTGCCAGTTCCTCCTCTGTGACATTTCCCTTTTTCCACGGTGTGTGTTTGTGTGTGAGTGTGTGTCAGCATTTGCAAAACTGAATCTATTAATAATTTCGCCAGCCTGAGCCTGACACTGCGCGTTTCATCCAAACAGATCAAATGTGCGTTTTGAAGGTGCGTCGCCGGCATCACAGCGTCTTATAACAGGGTCACGCTGACACAATGCTTGCAAATGTGTGTGTTTCCTCTGAATGTGTGTGTGTGTGCTGCAGGCTCATTGTCTTGTCTCTCTTCCATTTTCTCCCCTCCAACATTTCTTGTTATCTCCCCCCAGTAACACAAGCTGTCCACCACTGTCCGCCAACAAAAAGCAGGACCATCTCCCCTCTCTCGTCTCCTGCCCACTCCCTTCTCTTTGTTTTTTTTTTCTCTTTCTCCCCCGGCGATCCGCGATTCTCCATCCTCTCCATCTGTCTCATCTGATAGCGCCTTTGTTTTCCCTCCATCCCATCACCCTGCTCCTCCTCTTTTTCTTTCCCTCCACCACCCACTTCTGCAGAATTTGTCTGCTTTGTATGCTCGGTCTTACTTTTTAACAATCTTTTTTTTTCTTTTACCCCCTCCTTCTTTCAGTTCGATCTCCATCTCGGCTTACCTCTATCTTCCTCCAACATAGGATTTGGATTGATTTTGTGTTATTCCAGTCCGGTCTGCCCTCTGCGTGCTGTGTCTCTCTCTCCTTCACATCTATCCTGACTTTATGATGCTTGTCTGGTCTCTCTGCAAACTCGCGGCCAATATCTTTTAATACCTTTTTTTAAATATGAGCCATAAAATCACATTCAGTCCATGAAATTAAGACAATAACCGGAGCCATTAACAGGATTTAATGTCCTCCATTAGTCTTTTTCTTTTTAAATCACGCTTTGTTGATGATTGAAGATGGTTTCACCGACTAGATGCAGGATTTTTTTGACTTTATCACACTAACTGTACCGTCCTCATGACCTGATGTGCTCTAATCATGTCTTCCTACATCCCTTGTTTCAGTTCCAGCTTTGGACTTGTTGCACATCATTATCCCCTTCCTCTCTCTGCATGTTTCTAAATGATGAGGTCTAAAATTAAGACCTAAAATCATAACCAGAAACATCAACAGGAGGAAGAGGAGGAGGAGGAAGACGTCACACACGTGTTGATGCTGTCGAAATGAAAAGTCACAATTTCCCACGGCACAGAGGAGGGCTGCCTCTCCCGAAATGAGGCCATACTAACATCAGGCGAATTATTAGAGCTTAGTCAGCGTCAGACCGCCCGATATTAGCTTGTAAATCTGTATCATGATATCAATGACAAGAATAAAAATGTCAAACTAGATGTGGCATCATTAAGAAACCATTATATTAACACAGAAACTAATCAAAGTGATTCAGGTCAAGATTTTTTTTAAATAAATATCAGTGTGATGTGTTTGTTTTTTAAAATTCTCAGATATCCATGTCAGCATTGGTCCAATCATCAACATCCAGTATCATTCAGGATATAGTTTTTCTAAAAATAAAACAAACAGGAAGGAAGATCAGAAGCTAAATGTGATCACTACTTGAGACGCGTCAGAATTTCTCTGATTCAACTCAAAAGACCACAATGACTGATTTCTTGGGGAACACCCCTGCAGATAACCGCATCAGGGTGTAGAAGATTTAAAAGTTTCACAATGCCAGTAAGCTGATTGACATTTAAAACTATAGAAGCAACTCAGAAAGTTGCGTGACCTTTATTTTGAAATTCCCGACGCCTTGTACGCCTCTAACATCAGATGTGCGAAGATGCCCGAGGCTGCCAAATATCAGCACAATCAGCTTACAAGATCACCGCGACTTCTGACCTCTGTGCAACCAAGCGTGCTTTTTGCTGGCACACACACACACACACACATCCTGTCACACACAGAAAACCCTTCTGCTCTGCCCTGCCTGCACCATGTCTACTTCTGATGCGATGGTCTCCCACGCACGCATGTTTGCATCGATGAACGAGCGCGTCGGTCCGCCGGCACGTGTGTGTGTGATAGAACAAGTGTGTAAATGTGTGTGTCAGTCTGTGTGTGTGTGGGAGAAACAGAGTGGGCGAGCGTACGCTGGCATAAGTAGGTTACAGGTAATACGTAACACGGTCGCATGTGTGTGTGTGTGTGTGTGCGTGTGTGCCAAGTGAACAATATGTACAACATGCATCACTGGGCGTGCAGTTTGTGGCTTTCCCATACAGCGACGCGGCCGTCAGTGTGCGGTGACTCATTTTTAATCTGAAAGCAGAGCAGAAGCAATTCCTCCATAACAGCAAAAGCAAATGTATGTGAGAGAGTGTGTGTGTGTGTGTGTGTGTAGACCTATTGCTCACCACAGTGCTCATCAGGACCAAATCCTGGCACGGCTCTTGCCTGTGTGCTTTTGCCCACAGCAGGGGAGCTATTTGAGCGTGTGACTACATGTAGGTGGGTGGGCACTTCATTTTTTTTTTTTTGATGTTGTTATACTGAGCTATCTCGTATGCGTATTGCTGCGTGGGTGGCAGCTGCCTCGTTTTTGGAAGGCATGAGAGTTAACTGTGCAGAGTGTGTGTGTGAATTTGAGTTTGTTCGCTATTAATCAAATCCCTGGAGGTGCCCAAAACTGAGAACGATAAAAAGGGGGGACTGGAGAGGAGAAGGAGGAGGCAAGTAAACAACATCGACCGAGACGGTTTTGGACAGTTCAGTAGCTCAGCGTTTCTGCTCTAAACGTGAAATGACAGAGTGTGTGTGTGTGTGTGTGTGCTGGACATAAAAGTGAAACCTCAAACCACAATCACTGGATGCAGTGAAACAAAAAGAAGAAAAAGATGGAGAAATAAAAAAGCAACAGAGGGCAAACGCGTGAGAGAAAGTGAAGACGAAGGCGTTGAGAGTCACGGCGTGTGAACACAACAGAGGTGTGTTAGGAGAAGGCACTCATGGAGCTGAATAAATATATGAATGTGTGTGTGTGTGTGTGTGTGTGTGTGTGTGTGTTTGTTTCCCTTGGGCTTGTGTTGCCATCTGCACTGTAACATGTAGCTCTGCCCTACATCTGGACTTGGAGGGGGGGTAAATACAAAAAATCTGAAAACAAGGCTCGCTGATCACATCCAATCTCCGCTACAAACACACGCTCAGCACAGTAATACACATATCCGTCCGTTATGTAACCCTTTGAACAAACGGCTCGCAGAAAATACATAAGTGGAAAGTGTTTTTGTTTTTTTTCTCAGCAATGGCGACAAATAACAGCCTATGGCCTGGACCCGACGTGTGAAAGAGAAAGGGCAAGTGCTTTCAACCAAGTTTTTTATTCTACTTCAGATTTCTATGGTATTTAACAAGGACCAGTGAAGTGATTCAGTGTCACAAACAAAACTTCCACTTCCGATGCGTCCTCGTCCTCTCCACAGTGATTGTGAAGCCAAAGACTGGAAGTGAAAGAGCAAATCTAGCAAAAGCAGGAACTTCCGAAGGGCATCTATTGTTACCGTACTGTTGGCAAAAGCACCTAAATGCACCACAAACACACAGCTTTCCACTTCAAAGAACAAAAAACAATCAGACGTGTTCGCAGTATTTTCCAGGTAAGTTCCACTTTGGACATCCAGGGACTTTTTGTGGGGCGGAAACAACTGACACGTAACAGCAATTAGTTTCAAGTTCACTGGTTTCAGAAAAAAGCTTTAATGCTAGATTTTAAGCGAGATGCTGATAATATATTTGGCCACGCTAAAGGTTCATGCAATCTCAGAGTTACCTCTTCCAGTGTTTTGTGCGGATACACGAGGTGGAAAAACATCATTAAAAGGAAAATTATAACCCTAAACTCAAATCCTCAAAAATATGGGGAAATTAAAAACACGCTGAAGATGTTTGAGATAAAGTTCGTAGGCGTACATCCTCTCAATTATTAGACACAACAATAATCTCAGCGATGATATTATTTCCATCAGCTGCTACCTCAGACGATCTATACGCTCGCACACTTCTTGGAGGACTCTGCATTGGAGCCACTGTTGCGAGCGTGGGAGGGCACCGCACTAAAAAAGACAAAGAAGAGAAAAAAATCTCCTTTGTATTTGAATAAAGTCTCCCCCCGAACGAGCAGGCTGTGAATTCTTCTCTTTGTGTCACACAACAACATTCAACAACTCCTACAGGCAGCATATTAACCAGTCATATTGTCCCTCATGAGAGCAGAAATAGTGCACGTCGCACCTTGCAACGTTTTCCAGGAATTTATTTTTAGCTGCGGCGCGAGACAAAAATAATCGTCACACCTAAAAACTGAACAAAAAGAGAAGCCAAAACCTCAGCATTCTGTATCTGGCTGCTAAATTTAAAAACCAATAAAAGCTTTATATTTCAGTAATAATTGCTCTGCTTGTGTTTTATTTTTTCCTCCACTTGGCTCTTTCATCACGTCTCTATTCAAGGCTTGGCACGGTAAAGGACACCGATTAAATTGCAGAGACTTTGAGCCAAAACGGTGTTTAAAATTAGTAAAGATGCAAGGCATTTACATTTGTATTAACTAAAGCTTGGATGTGCGCAGCAGGGCTCAAATGGAGCCCACGGTGGTCGTGTCGGCACCAAATCGTCGATGGCGGGTGGATCAGCGCCGGCGATGACACACCAACTGCTCCAGAAAGGAGAAGAGGTGAAACTGGGCTCGGCGGTAGATCACAGCTGCTCATGAGGGGAGGATGTGACTGCGGGGCAGAGATGTAATAGTGGGACTGGGAGGAAGGAGGCCAGCAGGGGACGACGGATCAGAGGAGGAAGAGACAAGACTGGACCAAAGGAGCTTAGATGAGAGGACAGAAAGGTGAACGTCCAAGGAAACAGGAAAGAGAAGAGATGGATAATGAGGGAAAAATATAATAAGGGTGTGGACTGTATACAAAGATGGACGACATGACAGCTCCCCAAAACATCTGGATTGCCCTCCTGCCTGCAGTGCAGGTAATAAGTCCCGCCCTCTCTTCTCTCATTTTAGCAAATGGGAAATGAGTCATGAAAGTGCATGTCAAAAAAAAAAAATTCACAAAAAAAGGTGCCAGTTTACATAGTTCTTATGATGCTGTTTATATGATGAGTTTGGTTTTAATTAGCGATTTGGTGCTATAAAATGGTGCAAAACATCCTAAATGGTAGCCGTAAATCAAAGTGAAGTCATCAGAGAGGAGCCTGAGGCGTCTTTTAGTAACTAAATGCAGAGTAGGAAAGCAAAGAGGAGGTGTAACTTTAACTTGAGCGGGTGACCATTAGCTGACGCTCACTAATTATTGATTAACGATTGAGTCGGACGAGACCTCGATACCACGGCTCCTCCAAAATGATGTCACCAGTGCAAGATGGTGACGTGGAGGTGCGCCGTCCATTTTTATATCCAGGCAGAGACTAATTCATCCATCATCCCTTCGCCGTATCTCCTCATCGTGCCCCAGCTGCTCCTCTCTCCATTCACCAAAGCACCCTGGCTTTGATGTCCTCCTTTTCTGATAAAGCCCCCCACCACCACCCCTCGCCTCTCATCAGCCTCTCCTCCTCCCCCTTCTTCTCACCTTCATCCACTCGAGCTCATTTTCTCTCCTTCACAGTCTAATCCTTTTATTTTCTCCCCCTGCTCTCTCAACCTCGGCTTCACGCTCCCTCCCCCCTTGACTCCTCACGATGGGGCCCTCGTCATCTCGTTTTCATCGACCTCTGCGTCTGTCTTGTTTCATGATTCATGCATGATATACACGCCTTACCTTAGCGTGACATTCAGACTGAATGGCCATTTTAGTATCTCTCCATTATTCAGGGCGACGTCCTTTGATACTGCCCGAAAAGATCACAGCCGACTGACGGATGCTCGATGCTCCGTCACAATATTCGGTTACATTTAGCATCGTTAAGCAGGTTTACAGACCAGGCAGCAGACAGTAAATGTTGTTTGTTCAAAGATATTTTGCTGGACAAATAATCAATAATGTGTGACAAAGTATTCTGGAATATGAACGCTGAGACGTCCCCAGTGAAAAACAAAAGTTCGCCTCTCTGAGATGTTGCATGGACGCTCATTCAGTCACATTTATAGCAGAAATACAACATTCTGCAGCTTCTTTTTGACAGTTAAATGAATACGCTGTGTGACAAAACAAGCACGATTTCAGCAGACAAACCAATTAATCAAATAATGTCAGTAAGTCACTAAAACTGTGATTGAAAATCAGAAAAAGTCAACAAAGTCAAAGAAAAAGTCAAACAACTACAACTGCAAACTTTGACGTGCTTCAGACCACATCACCTTTCGCCTTAAAGCAGAAATTACTATCAGTACTGCAGCTTTATTAAACCAAGCTTTAGCTATACTCTTAAAATCCTTTTAACACCACGCGAGTCACAGCAGACCTTTTTGGAGTCGCTAACAAACTCTGAGATGTGGGCGACGGTTCAGACTTCTGAACCGGGCGAACGTCACCCTTCGCTTCGTCAGTTTGTCTGCCGCGGTGCCCTGAAGACGCCTCTATCCTCTCCAAACATTTCTCCCCTCCTCTCGCCTTTCTTCGCTGCGACCCTTCGCTGTCACCCCGCTGTCCTGAGCCGACACGGAGACGCCGCGGCCAGGGCACGTACGCGTGCTGTATACACACGGCGAAGCTCTATTTGACAGAAGTCGCAAGGTGAGGCGAGGAGGTTTGTGCTCTGTGAAGCATAATGATATTGCAAGGCACAAACAGAAGGAGAAAAACACACACACACAAGCACTATTTAAGTGCAAGGTCAGCCAGGACACCGACTTGAGTGCTGCCAAACATATAATGAAAATGACACTGCTGAAGGCGGCGTTCGGTGTGAAAACACAGCACAAGATACGCACCAACACGCGCGCACGTCCTCAACCACCATCTTATGTAATGCGCAGGTGAGAGAGGCCAGAAACGAGCGCGGCGAGGAATGCAGAGAGGACGATACTTACTGTGAAAGCAGCAATCAACGCGTAAACAGTGTGAAGAAACGCGCGCGTGGCATTTGCTGCAGACGCGAGGTTAGACAAGAAGCAGCTGAGATGAAACTCACACATTAACAAATATACAATTTAACATACACACGTATGTACACACAGTCATCTTTTGAATTTGCATGCAACAAGAGCTTGGATGCACAACAAGACGTGAAAAAACACCAGCGAGCAACAGAGGCTGCGAGTTGATACCAGGTTCAGGTTCAAGTGGTTGCTGCGAATTCAACGCAACGCATTGCATGTTACAGGACAGGACACAGTGAACAGACATGAATGGAAGCTGCTTCAGTGGGCATCGTTTCGAGATGTGACTGTAGGATGGATTTAAACCCCCTCCACCCCTTCCTGTCACTCAAAAGGCTGCATGCCTCGAGGAAATGTTAACACACTGGCAGAAAAAGGGGAAGTTTTTTTTAAGGCTGTGCAAAGACGCCAACAAACTTGTTTCTGTCACTTTAAAGGCGTCGCATTGACACCGAGTTGACTTTAAAACATTCCTAACGTGTTTTCTTTTTAATTTTTATATCACACGTGCACAAGCAATATCATCAGGTGTCAAAAAATCTTTAGTCTTTAGTCTAGTCCGTTTAGTGTCATTTTAATATAACGCCTTCCTGCATGTCTAATTATGTCACAGCAAAAGTAGAGTCAGGCTAATTTTTTATAGATCAGGCTTGCATTTTTGTTTTTTTGGTTAAGCAGTTGCTCTAAATACAGTCTACAGGAAGGAGGTGTTTTGGAGATGTGTTTGCTTTACGCTTTAAATCCTCCTGAAACGAGTTAGATCAACCAGCGAGCTTGTTTAACACGCGGGTCAGGTTTGAGAGGGGGCCAGCACGTTTCAGTATCCTCCATCACAGCTGCTTCGCCGGTTGGTCGAACATTTCCTGAGACCTCGACGTCGTTCTGAGGTCGGATCAGGTTGGTCGGAGACTCTCCGGAAAAAAACACAGAACATCTGACACTCACACCTAACCTCACGTCTCGATTGGCCGGCTGTGCCAAGGCGAGAAAGGAGCTGAGGTTTGAACTTCTCTCTTTTTTTCCCCCTTATTTGTTACACAACTATTTGACTTTTTGTGTGAGCAAAAGCCTTCAACACTGCGAACGGCTTCCGCATCAGACTGTAAATGTTCACCATTAAACGATGTTGCATGTTTTGATAACGTTCAGATGATTTCGCATCTCCCCTCTCTCGATGAGGGCGTTCGGTGTTATTCTGCCCTACAGAAGAACTATAAACACCCTTCTCTACACAAACAAGCAGAGATGAATATATGTGTGCTCTGACCCTCGCACTGAAATCATATGTAATAGACCAGCTTTCTGCCTCTAAATGGAAAGAGAGTCCTCCTGATACAAATCACACACACACATGCAGGCAGAGGTGTCTTGTGTGTTGTTAAAAAAAAAAAAAGGTGATCTCTTGCACTTTTCCCCGCATGCTTTCCATCGTCTCTCTCTCTCTCTCTTTCCATCTTGCTCTACTTCCCACAGCCACAGGCAAGGACACAGCGAGGCCTGTTACTTCCTAAGGAGGGCAAAACCAACCTTTACACACACACATTTACACTCAAGCACACAAAGAGCAAACCCAGCGACGTCAAAGTCTATCATATATGTTTGTTATGTTTTAAAAAAGTATGTGTGACAAATTGGGGTTATGAAAAGAAAAAAAACATCCAAGTTATTGTTGTTGGCAAGTTTGCTGATCATGTTTCTGCTGGTTTGCACTTTGTTATCCACCCCCCCCCCCCCCTCGTCTGGGCCTGCGAGACTGAGCATGTGACCTGTGGTGTGTGTGTGTGTGTGAGAGAGAGAGAGAGAGAGAGAGGAAAGATAAGAGAGTGCTTGTGTTGAGAGAACGTGGAAAAATGCTCACTTGTTCTCTGTGTGCGTTTCATGAAATATGTGCGAGTTAACAATGAAAATAAAGATTGAGTCAGATCTCACTACAGGAGCCGGAGTCCTCTTTTTCCTAAACACACACACACAAAATATAATTGACCCTTCCTTAAAGCGATTACAGATTAATGAGCAGAGCACCCGCCTAATCCAGTTTAGCCCGAGGTGGAGAGACAATGCCATCGGAGCTCGCCGCCCGTCGCCCTGCACAACCGCAGAACAGGAAACCTCTATCTGAACGGGCGATCGTATCAGCTTCCTGGTTATCAGCCAATCAGAGACGCTCCTGCATGGATACGGCCTCATAGCGGGCTGAGAGCATCAGACAGGATGAGAATACCGCGTATTAGTACCACGGTTTCTCCTCATCCGTCATCAAGAATCAGCTGATCAGTCAAACAGTGGTTCTACATCCTGAGAGGGAAGACTGAAATTTGTTTAATTGCTTTGTTGCAGAGAATTAGATGAGTCGATCAATATAACTCTCATGTCTGAAAACTGAATATGGAGCTTGAGTAAGGAGACGCTTAGGACGCTTAGGAATTAGCTTAGCTTAGCATAAAGGCTGGAAACAGGGGGAAACAGCTAGCCTGACTCTGTCACAGAGGTACAAAAATCCACCTGCTAACACCAACAAATGAGACCTAACATAAATCTGGACACTGTTCAATGTTAAACCAAAACAGTACATCATTTAACCAATTAAAAATGAAAGTAAAACCTTGAGAAAATGCAAACACAGGCCGAAAATAAGACACAAAAATGCACCAATCATCACAAATCAGAATTGCACAAGTTTGCAAACAGAGCACCGCAACAACAACCATGTAACCCCAAACTGTGCAAACAAATAAGAAAATAATAATAACTCTCATTTAAAAAAGGATCCTTTAACAAAGTGCTGCAGAACTTAAGAAATGTCAATAAATTATTGTGAGTAAGCTTTAAATACAAGCACCGTGTCAAGGTCAATCTGTGTTAAGTGCATTACAAGCTTGTGTTATCACACGGGGGGGAAACAGTGTGTAACCTGAGCTGCAGAGGATTACAGACGTGTGCACGCATTATTTGCATGGACGCGCGGCGACACAGTAGCAGCACATACACACAGACGCAGACGCTGCTTCATGTGGTCGCTGCATGCGTGTGTGTTCATCTTTGTGTGTGTGTGTGCAATAAACAACTTCAGTTTTGAATAATATAAATAAACAAACTTATTTTTGCATCCGACCATGTAGAAAACACTCAATCACAACACTGTGCACTGTGTGTGTGTGTGTGAGAGATTATGTACCTGTTGTCAGCATGATTTGTGTTTCCCCTCGCAGCGTGTCCTTTTATGTAACTGGATGCCACAGTGTCCTCGTTTATAACACATTAGATGAAAGCGAGGCATATGTCAGTGACATTGTCCGGGAATAGGTGTTACACCTTGGAAATGGAAATCTGTGTGTGTGTGTGTGTGTGTGCGCGCTCCAGCTGTCTCTGATTCCACAGCAGGGGGATCTCTGCCAGGAGACACGAGCAGCCTGGCACTCAAAAAAAAACACACACACACACACACCAACCTTATGATACCGCAACAAAGGCCTCGACAGACCACAGCAGAGTCAGAGCTCAAATCATCACAGCAGCAGCATCTCTACAAATACAATCCCCTCTTCTTCACTGAGAATCTCCTCTTTCCTCCTAAATCCAAACTGGCCTCTAAAACGTGGACAGTGGCTGTTAAATTAACATTAGCGCGAATATGAGACATTTTACTGGAAACTACATTTGACTTTGCATGATTGTAAGACATTTCCTGCCACAGACGAGTGATAAACAAGTCAAAATGCTCCACCTACATATAACAGAAAACTAACTGAGCACCAAATAATTCAAGCAGCCGAGGATCAGCATCGTACAGATACTCTTTGTTTGTTTTATATTTTGGTCAGTACACCAAATGTTTCCCATTTTCCTGAGCAGCAACCAAAGCAAGATCATTTTAATCGGCTCTCAACCAACAATGACGCTCACACTGATTTTTCTTTCTCTTAACTGATTATCAAGCCTCCTGACTGACGCTGTTATCTTGTGAATTCCACTCTCATGAAGGTCTATAAAAGAGCATTTATCCCACTATTTGGGCATAACAGTGCTGAAAAGCATACCAGAGAAAGTCTTTTGAGTGGGTTAGCAGCTTTTTAAAGCTGGGTGAGAGGTTTCACTGCAGGTTTTTAACAGCCTGCCAGCCTTCAAGCTGCTGAGAAAAACATGCCTCCCTGCGCTGCGACGCTTTTGGTGGTCGGGCATTTTAACTGTAATATCATTCCCGTGAATGACGCTAATGCAAACGCATTTCTTTATCTTTCCAAAGCCAGTGGATAAACAGATCATTAAAAGGCAATAACGGCCGCGTATGTCATCGTGTCTCATCACTCCCTGAGGTTGGAGGTTGGCTGTCATCAGAAGTAGTAAATAACGGAAAGTCACGGTGAGAAGAGGAGGAGGTTTGTACTTTACACTCGATCTCCCTTCATCTCCAACAGGGCGAGATGAGCCGGAGAGGAAACTTCAGACCTCTTGGCCACTCGGCTGTGCGGAAGAGCGAGCAGCGCCAAGGCGAGCGGGCACGGCCGGCGCTCCTTAATGAACGCCACTACCCCGTTTGCATGTGTGCAGAAACCCCCGTTGGCGCCCTCTCCACTTCTTTCCATTTGTGCGAGCACGTTCAGCAGCCGTGGGGAGCAGGAGGAGGGGGGAGGATGAGGGGGCAGATAATGTAACGCTGACACTCGAGGAACGAGCGCCGTCCCGCTATTGTGCTGCAGGGCAATTACAGCGAACGAGTCCAACAAATGCACAATGTATAATTCAGAGCATCCTGCATTTCTGCAGCACGCTCCTTCATACCAACAGTATTCATTACCAGGCCAGCAGACAAGCATTCATTTTTAATGGAATGACTATGCTGTTTTTTTTACTTATTTAAACCTTTATTTTTGGCTCAACGTTGTTTTTTTTGAGCAACATACAAAGAGCTCAACTGCCTTAAATCGCTGAATTACAAACACTTCAGGCAATTTTGAGTCCATTTTGAGGAGATCAACGTGACAGATGTTTAGACGATGTTTACTAAGAATGTGCTACTTAGAAAATTGTGAAACGCAGCTCAAGATGTCAAAAGATTACGACTCGTGACCGTTTAAGACAAAGGAAGGAAATAAACCACGACAAGCGATTTCCCCAGAGATTAAAGGGTGAAGCAGTCAACCATTAAAAGGAAAAGTTTTCTTTTCATTCTTCTTTCTTTGATTACGAGAGGAAACCCAGCTGGCTGATAACCAGTATTTCACAGGAGCTAAAAAAACAAACAAAAAAAAACATACATGCTCTTTTAATCGTCTTGTGTGGTTGTGGAAATGATCTCCCTCCCCGCCCCCCCAGGAAGGGTCCTGTCCTCAGTGATCGAGGAGAGCAAACATATTCCAGTGTTGAAGTCTCAGCAAAGCGCTGCGGGTGAAAGAACATGGCACAGAAATTCTTAAAGAGACAGCTCTCGTGTGTAAATATGAAGCCGGGGGGGTCGTAGGTGATTAGCTTAGCTTAGCATAAAGCCAGAAGGCAGCCAGCCAGGCTCTGTCAAAGTCTACAAATCTGCTTCTCTCTCGACTTCAGATTAATCACCACGTTATGCATCTTGTTTAAAACAGCAATACGAGTTCTATAGAAGGAGATTTCTCAACATTCAGACAAACGAAAGTGCAGCAATGAGTAATGAACACTAATGACTAACTGAAGATTAGTTTTGAAATAACCCGCCCCGCAACGGCCACAAGCAGACAAAGCTTCATTTCTTACACCTTCCTCCAGACCCCCCCCCACACTCCACAAAGGCTCACTCACACCTTGAGAAGCCACACTGAAGCCCGGCGTCCATCTAAGGACCTGAGTCACCGGACTTTCCATGCAAGCTCTTTAAAGGAGACCTTTAATAATGAGGGTCCATTCCTGGAATACCTGGGCTCAGAGCGGCAGCTCGGGGGGGGGCTAAACCCGGCCGGGTGCCGGAATTCAAACCATTTGTGGTGTGAACGCCGGCGGCCTCCGTCGACTTTCCACCTGACAGACGCCCGAGAACTGCTAATCTTTATCCATAACGGCCCCTGTGTGAGCGAGGCGAGGCTCCTCGTCATCAGAGGGATTATTTGCCTGAAGGAAAATGAAGGTTTCAACCCCCCGAGGCGAGAAGAAGAAGAAGAAGAAGCAATGAACTAAGCAGCAGGGACAGTGCCAAGCATCCACATATATATACATATGTGTGTGTGTGTTGACGCTGTAGAAGCTCGAGGAGACAGCAGAGAGAGAAATCAGCCACTACAGCGCACTGAGAGAGCTGGTCTGCAGCCAGTGAGATGATTTATTCCTCTCTAGTAAAAGAATAGAGGGTCGGGAAGGCTGAACACAGAAATGACCTCAGAGGCACTCTGTGTTGATGGATGTGAGGAAGGGCGGAGCTGATTTCAGATGGCCTTTTGCCTCTGAGCCGTTCAAAACAAAAAAATACTCTCAGTGTCCCGGGTTGCTCATAGCGAAGTCGCAATATTTGACTCATCTCCGCTCAGACAAGTGATAACATCTCTTACTCGAGAACGTTTCCTGTCACTCCCCGCTGAACGTGTCCCAAAATGCCACAAAAACAAACAAGTGACTGGGTGATATGTTTAGCGCGTGTTGTTATTTTTTCACATCGGGATTCAGAGTGGGCAGCTCGAGTGCATGTTTGTGCCTGCCGGGGCAAGCTCAGCCCACAGCGCTGCATAAACTGCATACCGAGTGGCATTTTGGGTAGACAGGAAGAGGTTAGAGCAACAACACCTCAGCTAGAGGTTGGTGAGGAGGTGGAATGTGTGTGTGTGTGTATGTGTGTAGGGGGGGTTCGGAGTCCTTCTTGCAGCAGCAGAGATTAAGCAAAAACAAGCAAATAAGCTGCATTTAGCTGACTGCTCTGTCTACAGGTTTCCTCTCGCTCTGCCACGGATCTGTCGTCGCCACAGTTTTCTGGAGACTTTCCCTTCTTTCCCCTCGCGTCTGCGAGAAATCCCATTTAAATGTAGATGACAGCGCCGCCGCTTCTTCTCCCATCTCTCAGCCTCATCCTCTCTCTCTCTCTCTTTTTTTTTTTGTCACTGGCTGTGTGAGTCTCTCTCCATTACTGCAACTGCAGTGAAATCGAAGGTATTTGACGGACCGTGACGGCTGCTGAAAAAGTCCCCCACTCTCCACGACTATAAAAAAAAAACAAAAAAAAAAACAATCCAACATCCACAATCACATTTTAAAACATGACTGCAAAATATCCTAAATCTGCTGCAGATATTAGCACACGAAACACAAAGAGGATGATAATCCGCGTCTCAAAAGGAAAGGTCAGGATGTTTTAAAAAATTTTGGCTAACAATGGATGTTTTATTCACGCAAGCTGTTCCAAAATATATATAGACTGTGTCATTTATTCACAAGCACACACACACACAAAGGAAATATTAAGATGAAAAAAAACATACCCTCAGGGCTTTGCTGGGTTAGCAAAGCATTTTCAAAAGCAGCAGTAAGACGTCAGCATGTGAGCTTTGTATGATGCCTTTACCAGAAAGCTTTATCTCCGCTAACTGTTCTCAGTGACCTGCACACATCTGAGCTGGTGCGAAAGGCCGCGACTAGAAAAAATGACACAACTTTACATTACGTGTTGGCGTAAAAGCGCTGCGGGTTTGCAAGTTGAAATCTGCAATATAAAGGCGTCGTTCGTCAGCGTAAAAGAACACAAATAAACTCTTCACGGTTCGATTCGCTCCAGAAATCCATCGCACTCACATGAGCGGCACTTCACTCACAGCGGTTAACCTTTGACCTTGAGTCTAACTCATGACCGCGGCTATTACAACGGCATCATAAATACAAAGGGAGACGACAGGAGAAAGAGGGGGGACATCTCAACCCGTATGTGTGTTTTTGTTCAGGTGAGACTGGCGCAGCTTCACCTCTTCAGCCTCTTCGGTCAAACATAGGAGCGTCTTTGTTTGGGAGGAGGCGAAGGTGTCTCACACACACATGAAACAACCAAAACGTGAAGAAACACTTCACCTTCCTCCTCGTCACCTGATGTGCATCAGTCTGCAGTGATCAGGTGGGCAACATCTGAGACTATCTGCTGTGTGTGTGTGTGTGTGTGTGTGTGTATTTTGGGGAGGGATGGGCTGAATGCTGCACACAAACAAGCCACTATTATCAAAAATATATATATAAAACAGGGACTTTTTGCAGCATTAACATTATAAAAGCTACCAGGCAATGCTTATTCTGCTGAACTGAAGTGGGGGGGGGGTAAAGTGGGACCTCCAAGATCCCTGGAGGGGGGGGTCAAAAAGGGTCATAGCAGGTAAATTATTGCCTCCTCACAACACTGACAGCAACAACCTCTTCATAAAATCATCGAATAGGCACCTTTATGTCTACTTGGACCCCCCCCCCCTCCCCACTATAAAGACACAATATAACAAATCACCCCCCCCATTATAAACAGACAAATTATAACAAATAACCCCCCCAGGATAAACACATATAATATAAGAAATCACCCCCCTC
>JAVQJZ010147332.1:0-13569 GCA_036025355.1 Leiopotherapon unicolor
AAAATTGTACGTTTTTGTACGTTGCATGTTCCTCAGCAAGAACCATTTGCTTCATGGCTGAGTGCAACAGGCATGGTAGAAAAGTTATAAAGTATTGAGACTGCTGAATTTTTAATAAAAAAAAAATCTTTTCTGAACCTTTTTGATGATAACAAAATATAGAATAATGGCAGCCTTAAGACAAGCAGAGTAATTCAACAATATCTGAAGAGACTTTACAAATATGTGCAATCATCTTCAGCTTCTGTATTTTGTTGCCACTTAAACTTTGAGCCCGTCAAATGCGTTGTCTATTCCTGTTTTAGTAATATTTACTAAAAAACTACAGTACCCAGCAATCTTGAAATGTTTATTTATGAAGCATTTTAAAGATGTAAGTCTTCAGTAGAAACAAGTTTCAGAAAGGACTGAGATAAAAAGTTGGTGTTACAGGGGATCTGGTTCTGATGATGAGCTTCGTTGAGATAAAGAGATGAGCCAATCGTTGCTGAGTTTGACACGGCAGTTTATTCACAGCAGAGTGATGTTTGTGGTCGAACAACCAATACACATACATTGAGCTGAATGTCTCTGTCTTATATACCTAGACTATTGTGTAATCCATATCCAGAGACTTCCAGTCTGTCTGCTTCTGTGACTATTTAAGGTACAGCTGTGAAACATACATCTTACACATGTCAGTACAGAGGTTTCTTCACTTGTGTCAAATATGTGCACTGTTGGTACAATGAATACTGCTGGGCCTCACTCTCGACGTTTTGCAATTCCTTTTCTGTACGTCGTTCTATTTATTCTCACAGCAGGTGGTCTGTGACTTTCTTGCTCATTGCAAACTTTTCACAGTCACTGTTGGTTTTCATCTTTTGAAGAAACATGTAGAATAACACCAGTCACATCCTTTGTCAGTATCATAGAGCTGCAATAGGAGAAAATTAAGGCACTTTACTTAAGTTATTTGATTTCCGCTTTAAATTTTCCATTATAATAAGAAAATGGGCAAATCACTTTCCCCTGTAATTACAATCATAGACCGATGATGAAATCTGAAGAACGGAGCCTAAAGTCGTCTTGACAACCATTAGTGATGTTGCCATGTTGTGTGCGCACACACTCGGTGCATTAAGCCATCCCCTGTTGTTCCTCACCGGAGACTGTGGGATATGTGCAGTGACGCAAGCTCCAGTCTCTCTTGGGCAGCCATGCAGGTAAATAAACCAGTGATTGTGTGCTCAGGGAGGACATCACGTGCACAGATGGAAAAAGCCTGTTGATTAGCGATCGGCCAGCCAAGCTGACAATGCTCCGAGGCCCAAGATAGGCTCTGGATACGCCGACTGAAATACAAGTTCTGTATTGACCTGCAGGAAAATTGTCCCCCCCCACCTGCATCATTTATTTCTGTTTAATTGCATGCTTACGAGTGCCTGGCAGCCACTCATTGATTTCAATATAAGAGATGATGAAAATAGTCTTTCACCTTAATTACTGATCAATTTAAATTTAAATTGAAATTCTCCGGTTATTTTCTATGTAACATCATTGTACTTATTTAACTTAGCTTAAGTTATTTATTTTCCTACTTATACTATTCTATAGTATTTTTTATACTCCTATTTTTATATTCTTTTAAACTGTTTACTCGGGCTTGCACTGGGACCAGGGAAACTAATTTCGTTTCTAGCCCATGTTTTTCTACATGTGTTGAAATGACAATAAAGAATCCTTGAATCCTTGAATGCAATAATTAAGACGAACACACACAGGCAGGCAGAAGCACAGCGTCTGATCTGTGCTGCTCTGTCGCAGGGTCCCGTGTGACTGGCTAACACAGTCATGTGACAGCTCTGGGGCACTTGGTAGGTCAGCCAGTCTAGCATAAACAGAACTGGGGAGACATCCTGAGCTGCTGTGACGTACACAAACACACACACACACACACAAGTACATAGACCTTAATTGACACGTGCACACAGAAACTCACACAAGCCAGCAGAGGTGTATTCTGAGATGTAGAAGAAGACAGAAGAAGCACAGGAAGAGTCAGGCACTCAAGCTCACAGACAGACTCGTTTTTAAAGGCAAAAATAGACGTAAACTGGAACACACGCTCTATCTCCACTTTCTCCCATCACACGGAGATATAAAGAGACACATACACAAAACACCACTACATCGCATCGCTTCTTTCCACCTGCCACACACACACACACACACACATACAGTACAGTGCCATCAGTGCAGCAATGAGTGTATAAATCTGGTAGCTCATAGAGACAAAACCAAACCTAGACTGGAAGGATTAAAGTATTTTTTTAAATTGTGCAGTAAGTCTGAAAAACTTTTCGAACAATAGTTTGGATTATGTTAAAACCTTTCAGGAGACTAAAGAGATGCAGAGACGGTAGGGCCATTACTGTTATTGGGCCCTGTCCTAATGATGCTTTGGCAACATTGTTTTTTGAAACTTTTATTCCAATGAAGTATTTCATTGAATTGCATTTAGCAAAGATTATAATGCAGAAAGATCAACAAGTCTGTCGATGGATAAGCAGGAACAGCAATTCTGAAGCCACTAAAACAATCCACGGCAGCCCGACTTGAGCATATTTGATAGCAACATCTCCAGTCTCCAGCAGGGTTGGAGATTAGCGAGCTGTGTGCAGACAAGCTGAGACTGAGCCGAGGCTGTGAAGCAGGGAGGCGACAGATTCTGCATCCGTTCCTAAACTGCTCTCAGCACTTCCAGCTGGCCAAAGCTAAACTGTGTTCAACAACCTCCCATGTGGCCAGTGTTGGAGCTGCTGTGGGAGGAAGGTGCTGTCCGACGACCACCTGAAACAATGCTCGACACTAACAAGACAATGAGAAGTTCACCATCATAGTTGATTAGCAGCTTTTCTGTTTTCAGTCATTTTGTGTCTCTACAGTCTTATTTGGTTTGTTTAATGATGGCTGTTTTTATAAAGATACTGCCATGTCATTTTTTATGACACTTTGCTAACTTTATACTGCTGTTACATGTTTCAGAATTTACCAACATCCCATAATTGTCACTTGTGGGTTACAGTCTCTTTTGCCTCTTTTTTTGGGCTTAGCTATGTTTAGGTTCTTGGTTCTCAAGAAATATGTACTTTTTTTCCATTTTCTTTTGAAAATAACCTCTGAATACTGAGGTTTACAGTTCATGTCTGACCTTGGAAAAAAGTACAAAGGAAGAAACATCCTTCTTTCATCTTTAATCTCAAATCAGTTCAAATCAATATGTTAACATTGGGTTGAGTATTGAGCTGCTTCCACCATAAGAAGAGATAAAAAGGTTAAAATGTATGGTTGAGGGGGAATTTCTGCTGAATCTTATCTTAATATTTTAATATGCCATTGCCTGGTCCTTTTTCCTTCCTTTCCAAAAAAAATAAAAAAACAGCCCAGAAACCCAAAATATCAACCACTACAGACTCAAACAACCATATTTCAAACGCCCATGCTTGTTGCTATTCATTGGTTTTTGGACTCATGCAGAATCTCTCTGTGGCGTGGAGGCTAACAAACCGCTGTCTGCCAGTGTGATCGTCTGTAATCCTGGACACCGTGGGGGCCTTCACACTCGCTGCCTTGAGCATATTCCCCCAGCAGGAAGGGCTGGATGATGCTGAAAGCGTTTGGAAGAAGCAAAAACAATTCTTGCAACTTATTCAAATGGTAATATGGCCCATGGAGCTGTACGATAATGACAGACACTCTGTCCATGAGCCCACAGGCTCACTGCTGGAGACTTTTAAAGATGTACAAGTTCATCCAAGAAAAGTCTTTATGATTTGTGATGTTACCATAACTGGTCCAAGATCACAGGGGACTGTGTCACATTTTCCCCACCACTGAGACTTTACCAGATGTTTTCCATTCTTTTCAAGAGATAGGGAAAATGGTGCAGAATTAAAATACGAGAGAGTTCCTGTTCCCAGAGTTTCTTTCCAAGTTGGATTAACTCTGTTCTGTGTAAACATGTTGTAAATCACTCGTTTCAACTTGATGAATGCCACCTGTTCATAAGTAGGTGTGTGTTTTTGAGATTTGATTATTAACACAAGTAACATAGTAATCTAGTGCATTTGTAGGCCAGCTTTAATCACTAAAAATCACCTTAAGAGTGTTTCACACCAGCTTCAAGTCAGCCAACGAACCAAACTGAAAAGTTCATCCAGAGCTGGTTGTACCCAGTTTCATGGTGATCAGTCAAATCGCTGTTGAGATGTTTCGCTCAAAGGACAGAAGAAGAAATTGCCAGATAAATTTATTATTCATTTTTCTTAAATCACTTAAAGTCTGCTTCTTGCATGAAGCCAACTGTTCTCACTGAAGGATTTTTTTTTTGATATTTCAGAACCAAAAGATCTGACAACCGTCTGTCAGAGAAGAGAAATCACTGAGCTGGTTTTCCATGCACAAACACAAAGAGACACAAAGAGTGGGAGGCTGGCTCTGCTCCGTCATACCTTTCACTTTTATTATTCCATTATTAATTTACTATGCGAGGCACATCCATTTTGAATTTCATTTTCTTAAACTGCTGGGAAAAAGCTCTCATCGTTCACAATACGACGCAGTGGCATCATCCTCCCTACATGATGGGAGTGTTACTCACAGTGCTGTAGAAAATGGGAGCAGCAAAGGTCAATTGATTCTCTT
Source organism: Leiopotherapon unicolor (assembly GCA_036025355.1). Classification (NCBI taxonomy): domain Eukaryota; kingdom Metazoa; phylum Chordata; class Actinopteri; order Centrarchiformes; family Terapontidae; genus Leiopotherapon; species Leiopotherapon unicolor. The sequence goes on from JAVQJZ010147332.1 coordinate 4,687, forward strand.
TGTTATCTAATGTGTTCTAATCTGCTCCCGGAAATCTGAAATCTTTCTGCACGACATGTGGAATCACTCCATTCTTGTATACATCAGTTTGCTGCAGAAAGCCAAATGAATTAAAAAGCCATATATTCACAAACAGCACTGCGCTACACAATTTTCTTTTGTCTTTTCAGCTCACATTGTGTACGATGATCAAGCACTGCAGCTCAGCGACTGCCGAGCAGCAGGCCAATAAATTACTGAGAAGCTTGTTGAAAGTTGAGGATGAAAGATTTCACCTGTTCTCTCCAAAGCAATATGTGAGCTCAGCCTCAATTACGCCCATTTATTCTGTTATTTATTGGCTGTAATGGTTGTTAAAATACCCACCGCTTAGCCCCAGAAATAGTCTTTAACATAATAAAATCCATCTTTCCCTTCACACGCACACACACACACACACACACACACACACTCTTTCCAAGAATAAACCAAAAAAAATCTTCAGCTACCTCATTTTACGTCGACAATTCAGCATTTTAATACTGCACTTTAAACAATTAGGGATTATGGTTTGCTAAGCTGAGTACCTTCCTGTCTTTTTTTAACAAGATGCATCTAGTGAAATTGCATACACACACACACACACTGTACATCAGTGAACTCTGAAGCCTTTAGCTCATGTGGAGCGACACACAAGGGGACAAAAACTATTACATCATCTGCCTAAATCCATTTACTCTGGTGCGCACACACACAGAGCTACACATACAGGGACAATAACACATCCAGACAGATACACACATACACACATACACACACACACACACAGAGAGAGAAGTCCAGACATCCATGCACACTAACACACGAACAAACAGGGCCGAGACGGACTGACACACACAGACGCAGACACACAAACATGGAAAATGCAGGCAAACTTACACAAGAAAAGTCAGAGAACAGGAAACATACACACACCATCTAACAAACACACACACACACACAAACGCCAGCTAAGATCCCATCTCTCGCTTCATTTCCCACAGCCAACCTGCTGCTGCTGAGACCTCGCTTGCGTGACAGCATCTCTGTGATGATAGATGATGACGGATCGCCGTGGAAGTGTTCATGAGTGCATGTTTGTGTGTGTGTGTGTGTACAGAAGTGTGTGTAGTACAGTATAAGGTGAAGGACTGGATGCCGGGTGCCTTGTTTGTTTCTCTAATGAGCTGAAAGGGTTTGTCCTTTTCAGCCTTCACACTGTCGCAGTTGAAACGCTGAAGGTTTTCTCAGCTTTTTAAGGGGACTCGACATGAAAAAACACAGAACAGAGGAGGAGGATCGCATACTTCTCTAAGTGTCGATGAATCTACAGAGATCTATTTTAAAACAAACAGTAAGCCCATATAAAAATACCAAGAAAGATATGAGACACATTCAGATCCAGCCAGAACTGAGCACTTCTGTGTGTGAAGCCAATTTAGTGCTGTGTACCAATAAATCTGTCAGGCAACCTGGCACTGCAGACAGCATTTATCACAACCCCAGCAGGCACAGATTCAGATAAAAAAAATGGATTTAAGCAAATGCAACTTAACAAGCAAAGTGAAACAGGGTGTAATTAAAGCAGAAGGCAGGAGTTATGAGAGAAAGGCTGAGAAATCTAACTCGCTGCAGAGAAGGGAAGGTTTTTAATGAACCGTGTGGAGAAAAAAGCAAAGCAGTTTTGACATAAAAAAAGAAGAGGATGGAGAAAATGCTGCAGTTTCTGAAGCAGAACAGAGAACTTGGTAACTAAGGAGGAAAGAGGAGCCCAGTGCATCCTGGGTCAGAGCTGCTCACTTGTGTGCATCCACTGAAGCTCTTATTTTCCAGCACTAGGACCAGTCCCCGAGGCTCAACAAAGCAACTGTACGACTGCTCAAACTGAACAAGCATGTTGTGGTTAAAAAGGAGAGGCAGAGGAGTAGAATAAAATGTATCTCCAAGTTTGAGCAAACCTCAGGGGATTCATAAGTCGTGCGTCAACAACATAAAAATGTACAAAGCATCCAAAAAGTTCAATTCAGACAGGAAGAGAGAACGTTTCCAAAGCTTCACCAGTGACCTAAGACCTTTCTGTTGTGCTGGTCAGTCAGTTGATCACATTAATGTGAGAAAATGTAAAAACTGGAATGTCTCCAACTGAATGTGAGGCTATGAATAAACCCAGGCTTCAGTATTGATTGTCAGAAGATTGTTTGCTGCTGCACATTTGCATCTGATACAGAGCTGTTGGAGGATTTGTCAGAATTTTTTGTTCCCCAAGGAAAACAAGAAAGTTCTAAGGGATCTGGCTGAAAGTTGTTAATGTCAAGTTTACTTTATTGTATCTATCTATCTGAAAGTGTTGTTGCCAAAGGGCCAAAGGGCATAAAATCTGCTATAATCTCAACAACAATGGATCAAATGCGCATTTCAGAATATGTTTGTCAGCACTGCAGCACATTTTACACATCTTTAACTTTATTCTTCTGGTTTTACAACCCTGAACTTTACATTTTTGTTCACTCTTACCATTTTAAACAACACTGTTTTCAGTTGCAGCAGGAACTATTTTACCTGCTCACCACATCCAGCAGACAGACAGTTAATGAACAGCTGGTGAGTACTTTGGATTTAGCAAGAAGTCACCAGGTGAAAAAACCAATGACCCGAAATGAATAACTGTTTTTTACTGAACATCAAGAGAAACTTAAATTCTGCAAGTTTTTAAGTCAAGATTTCCAACACATTTCCAGGCTGCAACAGACACTTCTGACTTATTTTGATCAGTTCAGGAAAACAGCAGTCGATGATCCCAAATACCTTGTACGGGTCCCCAGACACCCCAAAATACCTTAGTGGCTTTTAGTGTTGCTCTATATCCACAAAAAAAGACAAACAGTGCAATTTGTTTTATTTTTAGGTTTCAATTTCCGACTCTAGGTAAAGTGGCGAGGCAGAGTCTGTTGGACTAAGTAGTGTCTGTTTTTAGAGCAGGGATCTGTCACAGGGGGGAAATTCAATCTACTTTTATTGAATCTGGACGGCAATATCTGAGGCACGCAGATATAAAATAGTTTGAGAGCCTCAGTTTCACCTCAACAGTGGAAGGAGCTTTAATGCTGTCTCATAAAAACAAACAGAGATTCAAGGTTGCATGAAAAAGTTTTGCCTGTAAAACGACATGCAGGTGAGCCAGACTCTGAACTGGTTTTTAACTGACGTGTTAAAGGGTAAAAAAAACAACCATTCTTTGTAACGTTGTATCTCTTAGACTTCTCTTATCTTAGAAGAAAAACTGAAACGTGCATTAATGGACTATTTTGGCCGTAATCATCTGGTCTCATAAAGCTGTGACGTTCGCTAACTTTAGCCTATTTTCACATCCAGCAGAGATGCAGCAACATTTGTCTGTGTCACAATTAATGTCCAATTTCACTATTTTTCTAAGCAGCTTCCTGATGATGTTGGAACTGAGGTTGATTAGAGCAGCAAGATAAAGTGATGGAGAGTGTGAATAAAAACAGGAACGTTATAAGCCGTGAAAACAAAACAATAAGCTGAAAGAAAAGTCCATAAAGCAGAGAGGAGCTGCACAGCCGCACTGTCAGATGATAATTCACTGAGTGACCTGTTTCACATGACAAAGTCATCTGATCCGACGTTCAAAAACACTGATAACTGCAGCGGTAAGTGTGTGAAGCAGAACGACAAGGATGGTACTTTAAGTTATAATCTCAAAGATTCAGATTCATTGTTTTACAGCTGTTCGCTCAGCCGTAGAAACCGCTTACTCACATCGCTAGAGACGAGAAAATCAGCACGCTCCTTCACTCACAAGTGAGCTGAAGAGACTCTGTCGCAATAAAAGTCTCGTTAAAAGCCGATCTGATCACCGATTTTTTAGGGAAAATCGCCACAGACAGGTCGTCGTACTTCAAACGCTGCAGGCTTTCATCAGTCGTCTATAGGCTCAAGCACACTGTTACCTCTGTGATTTAACATTCATCGAAGTGAAAATCTTTGAGATGATGTCTTTCAGCATTTAGCTCAAACTCAACAACGAGTGAAATGACCTGATCATGTTGCTCAGTTTGCACATTGTCCAAACTGTTTTTCTGTGACAATCCTAAACACATAGGAATCTATATTTATACATCTACATATATTTTTTTGTGATTTCAGTCCTGCGAGTCAGAAAAGTTGCACTTCTATGGAGAGGAGGTGCTGCATGTTTCCTTTCAGTTTAAAACCCAGTCACATCAGGTTGTACTCTCACACAGCTGTCATGTGTTTGTCAGCTGGAAACTGCCGGTTTTCTAAAAAACATCTGAAAACTGTCAAATTATTGAAGACAACCATTTCCTCTGAGGGATGTCAGAAAGGAGGGCAGGCCTCTTTGTAGTGTGACACACAGACACCTCAAACACACACACACACAGTCTTACTGTACTGTACACATTAAACACACAGGAGGGGAAGTTCAAAGCTCTAATTCGCTTATAAATTCATATTAACTCAAGTAGGCCCTCAAAACAGAACACATCACACACTCATGGTGTCACACAAGTGAACACTCACACACACTCAGACATTCACACACGCTTATGTGAAAGCAATTATCATAGTGGGTTGTTCTGGCGCTGTGAAGGATGATTTTTAAACATAGCGTGCCTGTGTGTGTGTGTGTGTGTGTGTGTGTGTGTGTGTGTGTGTGTGAGAGAGAGTGTGTATACAATATTTGTGGCTGTGTGTGAAGCAGTATTGATTCTCCAGTAAAACACATGCCAAAACTGCTGCAGGATGCACCACGTGACTCTGCACAAACCAATAAGTGAGCTGAGTGAATCTGATTGGCCCGGAGCGGCTGATGTGTGTTTGCCCTTACTGTGTCCCCTGTGGTAGCATACTACTGTGTGTGTGTTTTGAGAGACACATATGGTGTGAGTGCAGAGTGCCATTTCATCACTGACTGGAGAGATCACAGACATTAATCTGATTAAGCGCAGTCATCGTTATCCTGAACCTGACTCACACTGTATCAGCCGCTGCCTCCACCCAGATGGTGATGAAAATAAAGTCTGCAGTTCTTTAAACTACAGGAAAGAGAATAAAGTCTACACTAATTAGTCTCTGCCCGTTATGCAACCATAAAAATCACAGACAGAGAGAGAGAGAGGAGTTCAACGTCTTCACTGGCAGTTTGTGCCAGTTAAGACGACATCACAGACTTCGAAGGTCTCTAAAAAAGAAAAAAAAGATTTCACAGCAAAACTCAGTGACAGCAACCCTAAAGTGTAACAGATCTGAACCAAATATACTGTTCTCCACTGTTTTCAGCGCTCATCTGAAAGGCTCTCAGTGTTTAAGGCCCCGACTTCATGATGCCTCTGCAGCAAACTACCTCTGATCTTCACACTGAATTTCATACAATCAGCCGAGCTAACGGGTACACTGCTTTTTCAACATTTCCCTCTCACAAAGCCAGACTCTAATCTGGGTTGCTGAGCGTGTTGGGCATCTTACAGCTTCCTAACACCTAAACTAGGTCTTGAACAGCATGTCTGATTATGCACCGTTATGAATATTTTATGAAGACTTTTTTCTCCGGGCCAGTAAATAGACAGCAGAGCGTGCGGGGAGGTCAGAGCAGTGCCGGTTGACTTTGATTTACCCAAAGGGAATAATTACCTTCCTCATTGAAAGCAATTGTTCCGTTTACACAGCAATGCAACTTCGGTCCAACAGACAGACATAATGAGGAAAATAAGCTGCCATGTGGAAATGGATTCACTTAATTGCTGCTGATTGTACACTTTGATTTTAACAGCAAATGAAATGGCTTGAAATCTATTATACTTTTTTAATCATTCAACTGTCATTTAAGCGCAGCATAATTCACGAATATTACTAATCTGCCATCCAAATATTTTGTGGCCTGAATTAATTCGGTTTTGTGAGCACTTAGATTTAGCTGCTATTTGCTTGCACTGAGTGTGCAGGATAATAACCAGAATCCTGGCAGAGGTCAAATTCAGAATAAGCTGTTTATGTGCATCTTCACATTCCCATCACAGATGAGCAAAGAGAGTATTTCAAACGTCACCATGGAAACAGAAGAGACATACTGCAGTAAACATGGAGCTTATCTAGAGAAAAGAGTATGGTAATTCCAGTGTAATGCCATCACACTGGAGCTGCAGCTATATTATCTTTCTCTTTGAGCTTTGGTTTTATTTGGTGATGAAGAAGTCAGTACAGTAAGTGGTACCTTCTATGAAGCAAAGCTGAAGGTGAAGGTGTGGAGATGAGCATGTAAAACATTTTACACCCCCCCGTCTATATTATAAATCACTATTTTGAACTGCACAAACACAGAAGTGCTTTTACTCTCCCTCATTAGCAGCACAGATGTGCTCTTGAGCAAGGCAGGTGTGAGTGTGTGTAACCATGGGAGAGCAAACAGCAAAAGAAAATGGCTGCATGTATAAGGTGACATTATCCAAAGAGCTGGATGCGGTTTGTGTGATAATAGAAAATGTCACACTACTTTTGCCTCTGAGAGAAAACATAATTCATGTGGCCACACGAGGCTGCTTGTCAGCATTTGTGACAAGAGCAACGTTATTTTCCAGCTATGAAAGCCTGTAAATTGCAATGGATGGAAAACACATTTTCATTTCAGGTGATTGTTTAAAAAAAAAAATCTGATCGACTGACCGCTCACGCTCTCTTGAGCCATAAGAATATTGTAATGTTCTTAAGTCGCAGTAATTAATTTAGCGAGAGCAGATTTACATCACCTAAAGGAGCGATGAAAAAAAAAAGACCCATGTCGTGTTCGTGTGAGGCCAATAACAGCTGCAGTGCGTGAGGCTTACTACTGAATAGCAGGCCTGGAAAAGAGAAAAAATGTGGCTGTTACACACACAACTTCAAGGCCACATGACACATCAGACACAGGGCAGGAAAGACTTAGACAGACGGGTGTGCACACATGCAGAGCAGTGAGTGAGTGACGGAGCGAAGGAGGGAGGTGAGCAGCTGCAGTGATACATGGTGACTTGAAGGAGGGAGGCCAAGCAGCTATAAATCCTTCTCGCTCCCAGTCAACCCTTAAGAAGCGAGGACTGATTAAATTTTCATTCTGTCTCTCGCTTTCCTTCCCTCTCCCCCTTCTTTCTTTTTCAGAGGCTACGGTAGAAATAAATCTCTGCCGCCTGTCTGTTGGTTTGTTTGGAGGCTGAAGCAAGCGTCCTGCGAGTACACGAAACTCTTCAGCATTGAGCGAAAGAAGAAGAAAAGAAAAAGCTACAATACAGGTTTCATCTGAACAAATAGATTTTTCTTAGTCATCACAAGCTGGGCTGCATTTTCTGTGTTCTGGAAGATTTTCTGAAGCAGCTGATTATGAATTGAATAGTGGAACGACATGAGACGAGACTTGAGTGAATGATACAAACACACCTCAGAGTGAGTCTGTGTCACACACACAGAGGCTTTTGAAGGCAAAATACACAATCGGACTGATTGCATAAAAGCCTTACAAGAACAGCAGGGAGTTTGGATAAAAGCAATGTACCTACTTTTTATGATTTGATTTCATTTCAGAAGAGAAATAAATCATCTTGTTCAAAGGTCCTGAGGCTGAAGGCAGGAGGAGAAAAAAAATCACCCAAGGAGCCATTCACAGGAAAAAACACTTTTACAGGCTTCAACTGAGGCCACACTGTGAAAACCAAAATCCAGCCTCTGAAGGTGAAGAGGGATCGAGCCTCTGTTCGCCTGCTGCTGAAATCTTTGGTTTTCATTTCTTTGAATAGATACAGCAGCTACAGAGCTGGTGATGGTGATGGTGACGACGCTGCTTTGTTAAATCTCCTCCACAAGCCAAGTTGAGACAGGAACTCTTTTTTTCCCCCTCATGTTTTCATTCTTCTCATTCCTTGTGTCTTCATTTCATATTCAACGGATCAGGAAATGAAACTTGTTCCGTGCTTGTTTGCTTCCTGTCGATCAGGCTCCTCACATCCAGCCCGACGCCTTCAGAGGGAAATTTCCATCTCCAGGTTTGACACTTCATCTCTGGAGCGGTGTGTGTGTGCAGTGTCATTTGTGGCCTGTGCGGGGGGGTTCATCACTTCAGGAAGATCATTTCATGATGAAACCTTTTTGTCACTTCATGCAGATTAACAAAGCAAACAAACACAGCTCTGATGAATTATCTCACCTTGCTGTCACCTTGCTGATTTTCTGACCTTGAAGATTTCCTATAAGTGTCCAAATTTCCATTAGTTCAATTTCAGTCAGGAAATGATGACTGACGTTTCACATTTGGATCATCAGCTATATTTACTCAATTGCTCCTTCTGTCCGTCACTTTTCTTCAGAATTTGTTCATGTTTGTGAGGAGCTGTAGACAGAATGAAAATGGAAGTGAAAGCACAAATGTCAGTGGTAGTGACCAAATGTTCAGCTCACTGCTAATCATGAATTTACTAGTTTGAAAATAAAACAAAAAACAATACACAGTGAACACAAGCTTGATTTTGGACAATAAATAATAATAGGAAGGAATAATGTGAAACACTTAATTTAGAATCATTAATAAATAATAAATGAACCTGTGCTTTTCCTGCTGTGACATGACAGACTGTCTGCAGAGGAAAAAGGCCTACAAGAATGATAAATGTGTATTATGTAACAAAACAAAAGGAAAAAAAGCTGACAGGAGAGTCAGTAAGTATGCTCCATAATACCACACCGTGTTTACTGTCCAAACATGGATTTACCTTATAAAGTACCCACAGAAACTGCAGTCCTGTGATACTACATGTTAATGATGACATAAAATGATCAGAAGTGAATTATTGATCATTTATT
>JAVQJZ010147351.1:0-20619 GCA_036025355.1 Leiopotherapon unicolor
AATGAAGCAGGGAATTTTTTAAAAAAGGAAACAAAGATGAAACAATGCCTTGTTGTTCTTTAGTTTCAATTTTGCATGTAAATAAAAATGTTTCAAATGATCAAAATACATTAGAAGAAAATTTTAATATATTCTAAGAATATTAAGAAAACAAATGCCAGCTTAATAAATCTGTTCATGTTACATTTATCTGCATGCATGGAGCGATGATGATCTTCAGACTTCTGGTGAAATCACTTCAGGAATCTTCTTGGCATCCACTGAACCCAGTTATATCACATCTGCTGTCTTTATGCAGCATTCACAGTTAACTGTCTTTTATATTTCAGGATGATCCTTCACTGCTTGTGTAAGCTCGGGCCTGCTCCATTTACTCCGTCCAAAACAATAGATGGCTTAGTGTGATTTGGTGAGATCGTTTCAAAGACATAAAGTAAAGTTGCTGCACCCAATTTCAGACAATACGTGCGCTTTTGTCTGCAAATAATACAGATAAGATCACAGATTAAAATGTTGATGATTTTTCTCAGTTTTAACCCAAGATCAACAGGTCTCCAGGCTGGAAGAGAATAAATTAAAGAGATAAACGTGTGTTCATGTAAGGATTGCAGAGCATTTGTTTTATGCCATTTGTCGCCACAAGATGCAGCAAGATCTGCTGACAGATATGAGAGAACTGTGTGTAAACGCAAAGGTTGAAACGTGTCGGACAAGCGTTTACTACAGACAGACTCGGAGTGTGAGATCTGAACGGAGCAGAAGGTTTGGTTATAGGAGGCCTCAGAGAGTCCCAAACCCACGTTCATAATCTGACTAACAGAGACATCGAGTCGACTAAGTGACCCCCACAGTGACTAACTCCATCTGTCTAAAAGAGAAAGAGTTAAAGAAAAGTAAAAACAGTCTTTATAAAGTGAGCAGCAGTTAAGAAGACTGTTTTTTATTTCACTTTCACTTTGTGCGGATTAAACAAATGAGATAAAACTTACTGAGCTTACCAGGCAGCAGCGGCCGAACTGTTACCTTTGGACAGAGCTTTATCGATCTCCTCATCTATCTCCCAGCACAAAAGTGAATAAGCACATCTCCCAAAACGGCTCCATCAAATGACTATTTACTCTTAAAACTACAGTTGTACAATTTGTACTGAACAACTGCACACAGGACCTGTTAATGATAAGCACAGGAATATAGTGGTTTATTTGCTGTTAATTTATTATGCAATTAGTTGTCTGTGCTGTGTGGGGGAGGATAATAATAGTGAATAATGTGATGAACTCTTGTTCAGCGCTGTTTTACTCAGTTTGATGAAAATCACCTGGATCCACTTCAAAGAGTCCCTTAGCCTCTTTTGGCAGCCACCTACTGCATAGTTGACATTTTGCAGCTACTACAGTTAATTAAAAGTCAATTTGTAAGCAAACATGTAAATTAGGGCACATGAAATTTCAACTGTCACCTCATGTGTGCTCATCCTTAAGTTATTAAAAAAACCAAAATGTCAGCCTTCCTCCATTTTTTCTTACGTGACCGAGGGCAGTGAAGTGTTTTTGTTTCCCTGTTGCCATTTCAGAAGTCATTTCAGGGCTCACAATAAACAAATTTAGATGCCACCTTCAGTGTCAGTGGCACAAACACGGCAGCGACACGTGTCGCGCCTTCCAACTCGACTCGGATCAACGCTGTGAAAAATCACTTTAATAAAGAGAAACAGTTGGCCTGGGTGTGTGCGCTCTTCAGTTTGGCTAGGAGGACCAAATGACGTCAGAGAAGCAGGACGTGGATGTATTTCTGTCCCGTTTAATTTATATGTTTATTTATTTATTTTTTGGGTGGGAGCATGTGGGTGGGCGACATGTTGCCAGGAGGAGATGTGACAACCTTGTGGATGAAATATGTCTGCCAGTATGTGTGTGTGTGCTTGTGTGTGTGCGTGAGAGTGTGCGTGAGAGTGTGCGAGACAGACTGTATTTAGTCATGCTAAGGGGCAGGACAAAGATACAAAAAACAGAAGCAACAGTAAGTGACAGAGAGGAGGAAGGGCAAAAATGAAGGGATTAGTCATTATCAAGTGGAGAAGTGTAACACACACAAACACACCACCAAGCAGAGCACCATGACGTCTCCGAAGGTCCCCACTAATATACATTTTCTGCATCCCTGTATTTGTAGCTCATGAAAATCTACGACCACCTTTGTGTGTGTGAGAGAGAGAGAATGTGTGTGTGGGTGTGTGTAGCCTACAGGGCAGACATCTTTGTCCTCAATTCAATACTGCTGTCACCGGCCCATGAATTATGGAGGTGTTTGGAAGTGACAAAGCACGGCTTACAGCCAAGAGACACTTTTATTGAGTTGCGTGATGTGATGAGTGTGTGCATGCATGTGCGAGTGTGTGAGCGCGCGTGTGTAACTGCGAGTGTGTTTTGATCACTTAACCGTGGTTCTGATGAAAAGACAGATCGCCTGCCTCTCTACTCGTGCCCACTTTTCCTCCCCTCTGCTGAGGCAACGCAGGCGCGGCGACCTCTCCTGTCTCTCCACGTACGACCGTGTCACAACAAAACAAAGCTTCAGTGAGGTTTCGTCACTGAAAGCAAGACGGCGTGACATTATTACCTCAGAGTAGTTTAGTCTCCTCTAAACTGATGGCAAACTAGCTCTGGACTTCTCTGCCATATGTGCAGCATATATATCTCCTTTTCTTAGCATCTCTATGTGGCACATAGCTGAGCCCCGAGGCTGGATGGAGACCACGGGGCTGAAATACTAAATAGGTCATGTCATGTAAGGTAAAAAGTGGATGTCATTTTTGGAGGCAGTTTGTTTCTTTTCTACAGCAAAACTGTGCCACATCAGGTTACTATAGCAACACAGGTGGAGGAGATTCACAGAGGAGACATTGATAACCTGATGTGGAAATTACGTGAAGGTTACCTTCATCCACCGGTACAGAAAAAAAAGAATCGCCTGACAAAAGCATTTTGACGTGTCAGTCACATGAAAAGGTTTAAAAGTTTTAGCCGATGTTGCCTTCAGGCGAGTGAATATTGGAGAATTTCTGGGTTATACGTTCATTCGCGTGCACAAAAGGCATCACCATCAGCTGGGAATCACAATGTTTAGAATTGACTTTTTTCCATAATGAATGTTAACAAAGCAAAACCAGGAGCTGTAACAACCATTTATAACTGTGAAGGTCACAGAGGAAAACACAAAAGATTGAAGATTTAAGATTTAAGCACAACTTTATTAATCCCATAGGAAAATGTTCTCAGTCATTTCTCATTTTTATAAATGTTTTCATTGACATTCACATGTCAGCATCATAATTTTAAGAAGATAAATAGATTAATTTACAGATAGTAGTCCATTTTTAGAGTATAGCATGCAAGAATGTTTTTCAAATTAAAAAGAACATTTTAAGGTTTAGATACTCACTGTTAAGGAAAAGTATTTCAAATATACAATTAAAAACACACAAATACAATCCCAAAGAGGAAGACGGCTTGTCCAAGTTGTTCTTCTCAGCGCACATCAAGATTTTGTGTTCAGTTTTCTTGTTTGAAATGGCTGAGACGCGATGCTCGACTCCCACTGCTGCTCCAAAAGAAGAAAATGGGTCTTACCTCTCAGTTTCCAGTGAAAACTTTGGAATGAAAACATAACTACCTCACAAAAAGAGCCAGGAGCCCCAATAAGCACCACACACACACACACACACACACACACACACCGAGTCTCTGGGTATAAACTGAGTGTGTTTCCTGAAATGCCCTGAAGTTGTTATCTTAAAGTGGCATCCTGGAGCTTGAGGGAGGAGGGTGCGTGACTTGTGGAGCAGATTTAGAGTGTCCCCAAAGAGTGGAGCGCGCGCGCACACACACACACACACACACAAACACACAAACACACACAGGCACACAGGTGAACACACATGATTTCCCATATGACAATTCATACATACACTGGTACAGAGGCACACTCACACTCTATATAACACACACGCACATGGCCATAAGTCATGATTTTCACTTCCTGTGCCATAATTAAAAGATACTCTGGAGATTTCTTGCTTTTATCTTTCCCAACATTTCCTGAAGGAGGTTGTGCTTCCATAAAAGTGTGTAGGAAACTAATCAAAAACACACATACTGTATGTAATCCGTATAGAATTCATTTTATTTTCAATGTTATAATAAATTATTTAGCATTAAGCATGGCCGCTCGCTGGAATCAAACCAGTGACAATGAGGTTACACAACAAGCACTGTAAGCCACTGGACAACCCCTCCCCCCTCTTCATTTGCATTATTTTGGGATTCTGTGTTTTCCCTGGTAAGACTTGAGTCACATGTCCAGCGTAAGGAGAGTAAAAGAGCCTGGACATCCTCAGCTCATCTATCTCTCCTCTTCTCCGTCACAGTTCCCTATTTTTATATCGCTAAACTTTCTAGAACCGTCCATAAAACCCACTCAGGTTGAACCCGAGGCCGGCGCAATAATAGCCTCATGAGATGGAGCAGTAAATGGAACTGAAAGTGGAGAGGAGAAATGTATGCACCTTTCTCTGCTGAAGTGGAAAACATTGACCCAAGTCTAAATCATTGACGAAAAAGCGAGAGAAACGCACTCGGAGAGATACTCTCACAGAATTACGGCTGATTTTCTGCTGCAGCGGGTGAAAAAAACACCCCCAAAAGATGAAAAAAAAAAAAAAAAAAATCAGTGAAGTTTGTTCAAATGCAGACTGCAACCAAATAGTTTCTCATCCTGATTGAAAAGCACTGAACAGTTTTAAATGACACTCCCCACAGTAATTCTTTCACTTTAATGTCCTGAGCTGCTTTTCTTTTATATATTAAGATAACTTTTTTTCTCCCGTTATATGAATTATCTGAAAAATCAAACAGCATTGATTTCCTTTGACTAAATAATACAAAGCAGTGTGTACTTTCACCTAGATAAAGCATTTTTTTTTTACCTTTTTTAACAAAGATGTGGAGAAACTTAAAAACCTCCCTCTTATCTAATCTGGCTTTTAGTGTGAGCAGTGGATTAGTAATTAAGGGAAAAGTTAAATCAGGTTATAGGGATGACTGCAGATTTGGATTAACTCAAATTCAACCTCATATTTGAAAAGGAGGAGAGCAGCAGCTTATATTCTCCCATGCGTTTGCTACTTCAATCGGAGTGGTGTGTCTGTCCTCAGGAAAAGACATATTTCTCGGGAGCATCAGCACCAGTTTGCCGCTTCTGCGACGTGCCATCGGCCACCGTCGCCATCGTCTCCGCACAGGTCAAGCCGTCTCCAGCCCCAGCACTTCATTTCCCTTCATTAGGCCGACTCTCTGCAAAGCTGTCCACAAGGATTTGACATCAGTTCTAATTTGTTGCACTTTGAAGTCTGATTAATTCACAATTACTGGGCACAGATGAAGATGAAGAAGAAGGGTCGAGGACGGAGAGGGGGAGGTGAGCGAAGAGACGGGGAAAGAGAGCGGTGGTGGCGCATTTTACTGAATGCAGAGCAAATTGGTGTGTGAAGGCCGATAATGATCTTTTTTCATTTGTCAGACAACTGATATTTTGTGCAATTATCTTTTGGCAGGCCCATTCTTATGCCAAATAAATGACAGTTACTATCAATGCACGCCGAATAAATTATATTCACAAATACTTGGGAGGGAGTCCGACCAAGTTTCTCACTGACAACCATCGCCGCGCCGATCAGTTTCATTAGCACGCTGCGTCACATCGGAGGTGGAGCACAAAGACAGGCCGCATTTCATTAAAAAGATTGATATCTGCATTTTGAATACATCCTTTGTGAGGAAGAGGAGATGGTGTGTGTGTGTGGGTGTGAAGGAGATTTATCGAGTCACGTCCACCGTCACAGAGAACACGGCACAAAGACAGCTTTACTAGGCTGTTAAGAGCAGTAAGAGGCGAGCGGTTCAGACGGAGGGTTTAGGATTGAGTGATGAGAACAGATACGCAAGGAAGTTCATCTTCTTAGCAACGAGACTGGGAGCTCACGCAGCACACCGTCTAATAGAGGCTGACCTTTGCAGTGCGTGGCTAATCATTTACAGCAGAATCACCCTGAATCAGGCGGAGCAGTCTCTCACTTGAAGGTCTAGATTCGGAGCTTGGGCATGATATTATGACTAAAATATTGAAGCTTTTTATTATACGCTACACGCTGGCGCCAAACACGCCTGACACTGATGACACTCCCATGTTCACTCAAGGTTGCCAAAAAGCTGGTTCCCACTTTCTAACAGTGAAACAACAGGCAGGTCAAACTGAAACCATTGATCTCTCTGTCTATTAAACTCTGATAGCTTTCTGTGATTGCTGGTTTGGTGTCAGCGGCACGAGGGCAGCATGTGGAGCCCATCTTGATTTCACCATCCAATCCAATTATTTGTGAAGGAGGTGAATGAGAGGATGATTGGAGGCAGGAGCCTGCAAGTGTAGCTTTGTCAATAGAGGACAACACTTTCATCCACAACTACAGTTTCATCCAGCCGTCACTTGACACTGGTGCTCAGCGAGTAGAATTACGAGTCTGGCTCCAGCAGATTGTGCAGGAGAGTTGAGTCACTTTTTCTGTCACAATGCAAAGTCATTTCAGATGAGCAGGTCCTCGTGTCAATCTTACAAATGGATGTTTTCAGGCCAAGCACTGTTCATACCAAATAATTTGGTTTTTGTTTCCAAAGATTGTAAATGTGCTAATGTTTTTAAAATGATGCACAATCATCTAGATTCAGTGAAAAAGCAGATACAGGACATGATGTTGTTACGCAGTGGGGAAACTTTTATTCATTTGAAGAAACTTAAGGCGAAATTTAAAAAGCAAAAAAAAAATCAAAATAGTACAATAATTTGCTTATTTTTCCAGGTGGTGCAAGCTCTCAGTCCAAATACGCAAGTAACTTTGGCTCTCATGTCTATTTGAGTCCCAGCACGGCATCGTAGATTTTCCCGGTGAGGCGATGCCGAGCGTCGGTGAAGCCGGCGGCGGCCAGCAGGGCGCCGTACTGGGCGGCCGTCCTCTCTCTGCCCTCCGTCTGCACCAGCATGTTCAGGGAGTAGAGCTGCACCGTCAGCGGGCCGGAGCCGTCCTCGTGGAGCAGCGCCTCCACCAGCAACACAGCGCCACCTGCGAGACGGACCAAAAGCACGAGTTAGGAGCAGACAATTACCTTCTTCACAGCAGACACTTTGACCTCAACAGCAGTATTATGCACACAGTCAGTGACAGGTGTGCATAATACCATTGGTTGCTGCTGCGTTGCATTGCACTAATTGCTTGAAGGAAGACCTCACTAGTGTCATTAGGAACATCTGTGCATTTCCTGCAAGTCAAAATGCTGAAAAGGACTCCTGTGCAGCTCTGCTCAGAAAATACTTCAGCTAGTGAAGTACAGGCTCTATTTTCTGTCCAGTAAGACAAGACTTCCCTAGTTTATTGTGTTGTTTGTTTTTCTTTTTCTTACACACAGGCACACTTAAAAACACACGAGAGGGTTTTTTTCTGCTTCCTGATAGTGCCCCCGCTGCTTATGTGTGTGTGCGACCGTCTGTCTTTGATCAAAGTCACAAGGACAGATTTTTCTGGGATCAGCTGCATTGTGGGATACAATCTGCCATCTCATTTCAAGCAGGGGGGGAAAAAAACTCACTCTACTCATCCCTTTCAAACTCAAAGACACACACACACACAGACCTGGTTTACAGGCTTTGTGGACTTTGCTGAGCAGCTCTATGCAGCGTTCGTCGGTCCAGTCGTGAAGGATTCTGGCGAGGATGTAGAGGTCAGCCTCTGGCAGGGGGTCTTTGAAGAAGTCCCCTAAACACACACACACACACACACACACACACACACAATACAAATCACACACACAGACATCCATAGGCACTGAATTCCTTATACACTGCTATAGTTGATTTAATTAATCACGTAATTATGAATTCTGTTGACAAGCCTTCCAGTAATAAGACAGCGATTCCATTAGTGGTTCACATGCTCAGATATAATTAACATAAAGGGGGATGTCTGTAGTAATCAGGTTATGTTGAATCATGTGACCTAACAACATGTTTCCAGCTGCTGAGTAACATCATGTGGTTTGTTCAACCTCCCCATCTAAGACTTGACTACCATGACAACACTGCTGCTGCTTAACGGCCACTCAGCCGTTAAACATGTCCTTGTGGTCCATTATGAAGTAAAGTGCACAGAGGTCTACACGGAAAAAAAAAGAGCACATCAGTGTCTTCCATGTTACAACTCCCGCTGTGTTCAGCCCCATCATGGCTCTGAGAACAGCTGAAGAGGCAGGGATTGGTTTTCAAGATCACAGGCTGTGAACTTTTTTTTCCCTCCACATTAGCTGCTGCGTTGGAGAGCTGCCAAAGCCTGAAGACAGTTCGGACACAGTATTTTCAATAAAATACTCAGCGGAGACACACAGGTGACATCAGCGGCAGTTTCTTCTTCTACTTTTAATTTCACATCAGAGTTGCACATGATTGCATATTAACTGAAAACTGCAGGTCAAACTATGTGCACTGTAATAATCAGTGGCGTAAAATAATCATAATATCATAGAAACGGTTTAGTTTTCAGACAAAATGTTGAAATATTTTATAAACTGTTAACCCCTTTAAAAGACACCAACTCCAGAAAATATCTTTAAAATAAGTTTCCTGTCATTTCTTCAAGCTTTCAGCAGGAGAAGGACTGATGGTGGCTGACAGACTTTAAGCCTGCGGAAACGGCATCTCAGGTTAAGTCCGACTAAGTCGGGCTTCAAATGTCACAGGTCCCTCGATCTGAGCTTATTCTCACAGTACTTTTTTATCACGGTGTGGCAAATGATCTTAAGGTATAAATCAAATCCGCTTTCATAAAAGACCGCTTTTACCCGTTACCTGTTGCTGAACTTTTGCTATTGTGCTGGAAATATTGTGTAATGCATTACCACCTCACAATATGTATCTTGTTATGTTATCTAGATAAGAAAAAAATGAATGTTACTGCAGCTGTGGATGCACACAGAGCTCATTTCTACCAGAATGTGATCAGATCAGCAAAAGCACATCTCAAGGCTCAGTTTGTGATCAGATCTGTGCCATTTTTAAAGGATAAGGCCGGTGATATTTTAGATTTTTCTCATGGCAAACTAATCTCATTAAGCCAACGGTGAAAACTTATCTACCCTGTCTGTGGCACTCAGCACTAAGCCCATTGCTTCTCACTTAAGACATAAATCTTTGAAAATAGGCCACAGATGTACAGTTTCAGGTTTTAAAAGGGCTAAGCAATCTCCTAACACAGCCGAGCACTATTTTTTAAAGCAGAATTTACTCAGACGTGAGTAAACAGTGCATTTTGTGGGGACTATTTTCAGCAACAAATGTGATGCACTCTTTACACGACTGAAGTTTGTGGGAATATAATTGTGTCACCCACTGCGATGGTGCAGCTCACTGATGTGTTTTAATCATTTCTGGACAACAGTGGAGGACTACGACACAAAAATAAGATATATCAAGCTACAGGGAAACAAAGGATTGGATCCAAATGCAGATAGGAACAGTCCAGAAAGTTAATAGAGAGTACAAAAGATTTTGGAAACATGACACAGGTAAGGGCAAAATAAAATAAAGAGTAGCGAGAAAAAGCTCTCAGCACATAGCAACTTCAATGAAATGGAAGAGAAACAAAGGCTCTGATATATATAGCACAAGACTGATAGGAGAACGAGATGCAGGTGGGCAGGAAACCTCAGGTGAGATGAGTGAAGTGATTACAGGGCAAATGTGAGCGGCAGGTGTTGACAGGTAAAGAGTAACGCAGAGAAAGCCTGGGAAAAAGGGGTGCAAGATGCATTTTGCTATTGTTAACTTTAATCCTGCAGGCCAAGTAGATTGAAAATAAACATCCCAGAAAGTTCAACAATGATCTTTACCTTTTTATGTATCCACAGCAGGTGAGGACTAAACTTGCTGCGTCACCCTCAGAAATTCATTGACGCACGTTGCCAAGGACACGAGCCCTGATCGCTGTGAAATCCATTCAGATAACGGCATTTTGAAAATTGTTTGCTTGCTGTCTTTTCACAGTATGAACTCAGACTTTTGTTGACACTGTGATGTAGTTATCTCAGCATCCTTTTGGTTCATTTATCACAATGAAATCAGAGCAAAAACGCTTTATTTTGCAGTCATTCTGCTGGAGTAAGACCCGTAAGATTAGTTTCACTGACCTATGACGTGCGAGATACAGCAAATATTTTTACACTTATCGTGACATTAATTGTGAAACTCAACCGAAACCATTAGTAATGTCCTCTTCACAGGCATGAGTGTCTGAATTTAAGCAAAACCCTCACCACAAATTGAAAGGTCTCCCCCCTCCTTGAGCCCGGCAGTAACCTGACAGACGACCCCCTCTTCCACTTCAGAACGGAAATAAGCAGAGCCCATATACACCGCCTCCCTTCACCTGGCATGTGCCACTTCTGCTGACAAGCCCGCCAGCTCTGTACGCATGATTTGCATACTGATGTTCGATCACAATGTGTTCAGACGAGAGGACCCACAAGTGTGAAAGCAAAGACTCAGATCTTCTTTCTAGATACAAATGAGATGTAAGGTCTTAAATGGGGTTATCAAACGTTATGTTGGGATGATTAGAGTTATTTCTATTTTCCTGTGGGACTGTGTGTGTGTGTGTGTGTGTGTGTGTAATCCACTGCACTTGAACTGGCTGTATATGATTATAAATGTCAAGTGATTTCGGCCCGGTGGCGGTGACGTTACCCTCGCGGAAGCCTATTCTCTGGTCGGCCTCGGTGACAAAGTGTTCCCTCGAAGTACGCACCACCTTGGGGAGGTCAAAGATCGTCACGGTGCATTCTGGGTAGGCTGACGTGCACTGCTTGGCTAATGCTCCGCTGCAGCCTGGAGAGAGAGGAAGGAAGAACGAGAGAGAGAGAGTTACTTTTAGCCACAGCACAATGAGCACACACGGCCTTCGCTAACAAGGTGCACCACTCACACGAGCACACACACACACACACACACACAGAAAAACACACAGTCACACAAGTGGAACCGATGCTTTCAGGTATGTACCCATTATTTATATGCGTGATTTGTATTCGGTTGTATGTGGCGGCTTTGGGAATATGGTTCATCTAACATTCATGCCAATAAAGCAGACTGAACTGAACTGAATTTAGAGCGACTGTGAGACCGACGCTTTATATAGAAGCAGGACAGAGCTGGCTGTCGAGGAATTTAATCTAAGGAATCTAATCTAAGGAACGGTACCTAAGGAATCTCAACCAGGGATTATCAAACACACACAGTTTGATTGCTATCTGACTCAAACTGATTTCACCACATGGACCCTTACATATGATTGCATTTAAATTTTTTTTTTTTTTTGCATGGCTCCAGGACGGCCTTATTGGAATAGTGATTGGTCAAAATAACTTGACAACTATAGGAGGGACCATCATGATATTTTGTACCCATATTCATGGTCCTAAGAGAGTGAATCATACCGACATATCGCCTGACTTTTGCACCAACACTTGGTTTGGCACGACAATCATCTCAACATTTTTGGTGAAGACGTTCTTGTTTGGTCTGCAGACTCAGTTTTGTTCTGCTAACTATCCACAGAGAGAGAACTGTAACTCGCTGCAGGGCAGAGGTCATACCTGATGATTTGAGTGGATGATAAGGGGATGAAACGAGCATACAAACACGAAAGCACGCACGCAGACACACACAGACACACGCACGCACGCACACGCGCGCGCACACACACACGCACGAGGGAGGAAACAGGGATTTAATGTGAAAATATGAATATTTCAACTCGATGCTTTGGCAGCATTATTATCTGCGTTCATGCTTCATAAAGCAATCTGAATTTAAAACAGAGGGAGTGGGAGAGGAAGTGCACGAGACAGAGAGATGGATGGATGGAAGAACGTAGGAAAGAGAGAGAGAGGGATGGGGAGAGGCAGTGAGGTGGAAGACAGGATCAAAGCATCTCACTTTAACAAACCTACAAAGCCGGCCAGTGGCTGCCTGTGTGCGTAAATATACGGGCCAAACTGTCAAACCCTGCAGTGCCTTCCTCCTAAAATGACCTGCTGTTACTGTATTGGTCGGTATTCTTACATGCCGCTCTCTCTCTCTTTCTTTCACACACACAAGCACACACAAATACTCTTTGGCTTTCACATCAAACAGGGGTCAGCAGAGGAGAAAAATCAAAGAGCAGCAAGGAGGAGCAAAAGCAAACACAACGCGCTGCACAAGACCCTGAGCTAACCTGTCTGCCTCGGTCCGTTAATGAAATCCTTTGACAGGCGTTGTGATCGTTGTAGTGTGTTATATTTGTTGAATGTCATTGTGTTTTTGTTTCTATTTTGTGTTTTCTGTCAGTTTATGTTATCGGTATGTCATCTTATAGACATTTATTTGAGCCTGTGTGACCAATAAAAAAAAAGTCAGTAGTTATACAATGATAAATTGTGGATCAGAAAGATTGTGGCAGAATCAGAACTACAAAATGCTGTTTAAATAATTTGGTTGTAGTGATCAAGTAGTCTGTTTACAGTGCTTATTTTGGGTCTTTTCATAAGTTACAACACATGGGAAAAAAATGTTAAACTAAAGTAATTGTATGTTTTTTCCACGTTCCTCCTGTGATATTTTGCCTCGCGGTAACCCGTCCGCTTCCAGCTTTAAACCTGAGCCTGGTGCAGATTTAAATTGTGATGGGGAAAAAGAAAGTCATTTTCTCTCAATGAAAAATGTAGTCTCCTTGAAGCCTATGACAAACTGCCAAAAAACGAGCCAAAGAGATACAGCGGAGAAAACTTGCTGCTCAGTCGTGGCTGTGAGTGATGGAGACAGAAAACAAAATGTGCCCCTAAATAGCAAAGCTGTCTGCATTCATTGCTTCAAATTCATCTAACAAAAATACAAATGGCAGTTAGATGATAATCTGAAAACGTTTGTTTATAACAGTCATCTTCTTATAGTGATCAGTCTGACCCGGACAGACACAGTTAGAGGTTTCCATTGGTTTGTTTTTGTCCTGTAGGCTCTCCTCCTGTAATGTGCCAGCCTGCATCCAGTTTGTCCATCTGTGTGGAGGAACCACTGAAGGGGAGCGCCACTGATTTTACACACAGATCAGTTTCATTACAATGGGGAGTATTCCTCCGCCTGCGACAGCCGTTGAATAATGCACTTCTGCAGCTCTGGTGGAGCTTCGTTGAGTCGAAGGAGATGCAATCACAGTTATCTTGACTTTGGGTTTAGACTTCAAATTCATAACAGGAAGCCTGCGTTACACAGATGTGGGCATTTACCACAGGGAGGATCTAAAGGAAGTCCAGATATTTCAGCTTCATGCTGCACAAGTTTCCTGATTAAAACATTTTCATCAGTAACCATCACTGGATTGATCACTGCCTCCATCTTTGACACCTGAACAGGTGATCAAATATTTTGGCTTCATCACAGACAGTAAAATCAGTTCTGATCAAACATCGCAAACAATCTCCAGAAAAGCCTCCATGTCACACATAAACTGCCTGTCAACCACCCACCTCCTGTTGTTGTTTCACAAAAGCATCAACACATACTGCCTCCGAAATCATCTGCCTTCCTGCACTCAATCTCTCAGACATGAACAGCAGAGCCGCCACGTGCAGCACTCACAATATCAAATGACACCGATCGCCCCCTCAGTCAACACTTCGCATTACTACCATCTGGTCTGAGATTCGAAACTCCAAAACGGAGAAGAGATAGCTGCAGCAGGAGGTTTGTCACTTCTGCCGCAGCATATGAACTTCCTAATGATACAACAAAATGGTCTGACCCTGTGAACCTCTCAGAACATTAAAGCGCTGCATGTACTTTATTAACAAACAGTTAATATTTAAGCAACGAAGAGTCAACCTGTCTTTACTTTCTATATTTACACATATGGCATATTCATTCTCCAACAACAGTACTTTAACTGTCAATAAAAAATGTAAAGCACGCATATGGAGAATTCTTCCATTGTAGCATCCTGACTTTTTCTTTTTCCATGACCGTGTTTCTTACATGTAGCAACATGATGCAGATGGCTGATTTACATAAAAAAACAGCTCAGGAGCATGAATAAAATTTCCTTCGAGCTGCGATAACCTTTGAGTTGATTATTCATTTCTAAACAAAGCACACCACTGCAATGTGACTTAAATGTCACATTAAAGTAAATCTGGGCGAAGAACCTCCCACGGACAGACAGACGGAAAACAAACCACCTTCATCATGCAGATGATTAAGACTTTAAACGGGAGACTCTCTTTGGCTGATACTTGAGTTTGGATTAAAGTCAGGTAGTTGGCAGAAAGTTGGACAGACAGACAGACAGAGAGCACCTGAGCAGCAGGTGTGTGCAGACACAACAGATGCTGTGTGAGAGACAAAGTCTTAATGGGAGTTTGCACTCCTGCTGTCCTCGTGCAACACTTTTCCTGCACCATAATGCATAAACATGAACACACAACCCCCCGCTGAGGACGTCACAGAGGAGAGGAGAGGAAAGACAGGAGGATCGTCCTGGATGTGTGTCTGTGTATACGTGTGTGTGTCTGTGCATACATGTGTGCTTTTAGTGGCTTCACAGCTCCCCTGTGTGGTCGGCCGAGGTGTCACACACAGCAGAGAGGCGGCCCCCCCACTGGTGTCGAATAATGCTGGTCCAGTGAGACGCTGCTGTTTGTTTCTTTGCCTGACTCAGCTGTCTGTTTTCTGAATAAATGTTATTTTAATGTTACACGAAAAGATGTTCAGTCCGTATCTTATCATCTGGTTCATTTTAAGAAAGCATCCAAGACATTTTTTCATAGATGTTGTACTGGTTCATTAATATAATCTTGACTTTATACAAAGCCACAAGTTAAGCAGATATTCTTGGAAATAACCCTATTTCTAAATGTTTCTATTACTGCTACGTTATCATCCATCATCATGCTGTCTCTGACCGACTGAGACGTACAGCAGTGGAGACGACGTTCAACTCTCACATCAGTTAAAAATGCAGGATAAGAGTGAAAATAAAAAATAACTGACAACATTTATCAGGCAAACTCATTTCCCCCTCATTTTTCTATCCATCTTTTCAAGTTTCCAGCAGGAGATAAAAACTCCTACAACAACAGAAGATAATTTATTCATATTTCTTTCCATCCTTTTTGTAAGATTGTACTCTGATCTTGGCTTGTTTCTCTGCAACTCTTTGGAAGCACTGGCCTCATGCCGCGGAGTTCATATCGTCTTTCTTCTGTCTTACTTTTTCCCTTACTTTTTTTAATCCTCGTACCCTTTGCTCGCTGTGTAAACCGTTTTGTAAGAGACCTGCTGTTAAAAGGCAGCTGTGAATAAATCTGATTTGACAAAGAAGGATACTTAGATGAGATCAGTCAGTGAAGCCGCTGTTTTGCTGCAACATCTTCACGTTTTACATTCAGAGCTGAGTCTTCTTCTGCTGAACAGCGGGGCCAAACTAAAGTTTGTCTGCTGCAAATTGGACTAATATCTTTTCCCTTCTTCTCTGTTGGCAAAACAAAACATCATTTCCAGATAGTTAAGTTCACTTTCCACACTGAAATGCTGCAAGAGACAGGAAAACTTTTACTTTTTCCCATCTTCTAGGTGGGTGTTGCAGCCTGCTGTGACAGACGCGGCTGAAGCTCTGCTCTGCTGCCTCCAACGCTCTGTGAACACAAAGTTTGTTTCCAGCAAAGACGAGCAGGCGGCTCAAGTGTTTCCCTCAACAATTTTCCATTTCTGTGAGTGTAATATATTGAGAAACATTCACAAATGTTAAACGCTGACTGCTGACTATGATTCAATCTGATTTCCATCTCAAGACAGAAAGAAGCCTTGGGGTGTCTTTTTCTGGGGACCCATTTTGAATGTAACAGGAAGCCATGAAGAGAGAAGAAAAACATTCACTTTTATACGAAAGTGTATTAATGGGGACAAAACAACATAAAACATGATGAATCATGAGATGTTAAGAAGACTCCAGAAATCCAGTCATGTCTATTATTATGTGTGTGTGTGTGTGTGTGTGTGTGCGCGTGTGTGTGACACCGTTAGAACAATGTTTAATGCTCAAAAAAACAAACATCCCCATGTGTTTGAACTGTGTGTTTGTTGTTGTCTGGATCTGGACATCATTGATGACATTTCTTCTGACAGATGTTGGTGTGTTGCAACAGAGAAACACTGAATCTCTGATAAGGGAAACTCCAGGTGGAGGTGACTTATTAAGAGTCATTAACTTTGGGGGGGGGGGAAATAATAAAGGTCACAGTTAACTGTTAACACACACACACACACACACTGTACTGTATAAATATGTGTGCGTGACTGAGCCAGCTGTCTCTCAGCTAACACATGACACCAACAATTTTAAATGTTAATGACTGTGAACCTACAACCTTATGGAAATTAGATGGTGACTTGATAAACACACACTCTCTCTCACACACACACACAGGGACACACAGGCACACACACTGACACTTACCTCCAAGGTCGCAGATGACCTTGAAAGGCGAAAGGTCGAAGGCTGTGACCACGTCTTTACCACAGATGTTCCAAATGGAGTTCATTAACTGCATAAACTTCACCATCTCCTCATCAGACCTACACACACACACACATACACACAAATACACACACAGAAGAACGGTTAGTCATCTCAGTGCCGCCTCTCTGTCATTTAAGTCCCGCTGTATCAAGGCTAAACTTTCTTTGTCGTTTTCTGTAAGCTGTCACCTAAGGGGCCTCTCCATGTCCACAATAAACAGAAAAACACACACACAAACACAGTGCCTCTCCTCATCTACAAAGTTTCTCCCCGTGGCGACACAGTGTGTGTGTGTGTGTGTGTGTGTGTATGAGAGAGAGAGAGAGAGAGAGAGAGAGAGAGAGAGAGAGAGAGAGACAGGGTGCAGCAGAAAAGAAGAGCCTGTGGTGACTGCTGCTGCTCCGAGGAATCTCCACCTCATCACCCAACACTCTGACACACACACACACACGCACACGCACACGCACGCACACGCACGCACACGCACACACGCACACACACACCCTCTGTTCTGTAACACAAGAATTTTATTCATGCAAACTTCACCGTACAAAGCAATCGGCCATCCGATACACGAAACAACTTCTGATGACACAGTGACCTCCACAGGAACTTTGAAAGTGACTCACTGTTGCGACTCTGATTACATCGGATGTGAAAAGATGAAATGACTGTGAGGCCAAACAGCCGACTGTCAGCTTTCATTTGAGAACACTCTGAACATAAGTTATTGAATGCCCCCCAACAATAACGTCTGCAGCCCTTTTTTTGTCCCTGATTTAGTGCATTTACATGCAAACTGTGTCATCCTGTCTCCAGTCGTACTGAGGAGGAGATCTCCGTCTCTGCATACATCATTATAACGTTGCGGTGGTTTTACGATCCGTCTGCGCTCTGCACACACATGCCTCGTTCCGCTCAACATCCCCGCAGGTCTCTGTCAAATCTGTGCCCACTGTCAGAGTTCTGGCTCATCACTGTTGTGTGTTTTACTGCTGTCTTGTTGGTTTAGCCTCTCTGCATTATCAGCAGTGATAGAAAAAAGGATTGAGAAGTATTATTTAAAGTATAAATCTTCTTTATTCCTCGCCACACACTTGTTCCCTCTTGGTGTTTGGAGAGGTACGTCGCCTGTTCACTCTGGAAAAGTTCATTATATTACAAAACTATTCATCATATATTTGTATTTGATTTAGTTAGTGGAAGTCAATCACAGAACTTCCCAGAGAACAAGAAATAACATTAAATCTGAATTACAAATAGATTTGTTTCTCTTTGCTTGGAGGAAAGATTGACAGTCACACTGAAAACGACGCCTTTCATGCGTCTTTTCCGCCCATTCATCTCGGCGTCCTCGTCTTAGATCTGTCTCCTCTGCTTCTCCTTTGATGACATCTCCACAGGAGGCTGCCAAAGTTGGACACTTTCACATTTTAAGTATTGTGGTGTAAATTTCTACATTTCAAAGTGGCAGATGTACTTTTGTCTGCTGACATCTGTTGTAATTTCTCGTCAGAACTAAATGGTATACTAACTGTCACGATAATAAGTCATGATAATAGTGATGATAGTCTATCCAGTGTGCATTTCACAGCATTGGGATCACTTGTGTATTTTGTGCACTAGTTTTAATTATTTTAATGAACACAGAAGGAATTCATATGATGTCCATATCAAGAAAAGCAGAGTCAAACTCTGTACCATGTCAGAGATACAGGAACATCTGCAGGACTGAAACTTCTCACTGTGCAATGTCTGTGTGTTTTCAAAATCTCAAAGCCTCTCTAAGCTCACCCTCTCCTGCCGCCTGTCTTCTCTCCAAATCTCTTCTGCCTCTTTTCGAGTGTGAAAATTCGAGCCGTAGACCGGACTCGGCTGTAAATTATTCAGGTGCAGTACACGGCTGGTTAAATGGCGATGAGTAAACAGGAGTCTGAGTCATCCAGCCGGCTTTGAATCCGCCTGCTCCTGCAGTGAATGACTTCAGTGGTTGTTTCCCCTTGCTAATTTGCCCACAGTACTCGCTGGGGAAATCAGCAGGGACAAACAACTGCTCCTCCACATTAAATCAATTGTGCGCAGGTGTTGAAATTTTTCTTGCAGGGTATTTTCATTTCCAATCAATTAAAGCTGAATTGCTAATTCATCTGCACGAGGGGTGTATTTCGTTACGCGCGCGTGGCTCACACATTGAAGATTCACATTTTGCAAGCGTTTCTGTTTCTGTGAGATCACTCACTGCACACGGGCACCAAAATAGACACATAATGCAACACATGCACGAGGCCCAACAACCAGCGACATACAAAAACCTAAACTGCAAGGTGTGTAAAAACCTAAATCTGTCTCTGCACGATTACAACCCTGAAAAAAACTCATACAAATTCATACATCTGCACAGTTGCATTGGTACATTACATTTTATTGTTCAGATGTAATGTAATGACAGAAATGTGCATAACATCTGTTTTATCCTCCATCAGACCATCAGAGTACAATGGTTCTGCTGGTTCTGATAAGGATGGAGGAGGGTGGGGAGGTGGGTGTTGACAGCCTCTGTTCCTCTGGGACTGGCACTATTCTACAGCACAGAGCCTCGGGCAGGCCGATCAAAACCTATTAGCAAACAAAGTGTGAAACTTTCAGCGTGCGACCCCTGAAAACTGCTGACCAGCAGATCAGCGAAGCGTTAAAACTGTCGGCTCAGGATACTACAAACACACAAGACCTCAAGGACAATGGCTCTCTCTGCCATTGCCCACCCCCACATTACCCCACCGCTCTCTCTCTCTCTCTTTCTTTCCCTGCCTCCTAATAAATCCCACAAGTCCACTTTTTTTCAGGGGGAAAGAGAGAAAACAGTGACAGTCGGGCTTAAGATCGGAAGACAGGCATGGAATGTAAATGACCAAGAATGTGTGTTTGATCTGTTTGAGAGTGTGTGTGTGTGTGTGTGTGTGTGTTTGTCTAGCACAGACAGCCTCTTACCTGTAGAGAGCTTGAAACAGGTCTTTTGAGTTGACTCCAAATGCCTTTTCATACTGGTTCCTCCCCTCTCTGAAGCAGAAATATACATACATGACCAGCACATCATTGATAGCGCAATGCATGTTGGGTATTTGTGTCTCATTTGGTGATATTTCAACTTGTTATATTTGCTGCAAGGGGATGCAAAAGCTGGGATCAAGGTATTGATTGTCTCACGGCTTAAAATCTGCCTCAGCTTCACCTCATCGATACGGATGAAGAGGATGAAATAGATACAAGGAATACAGAGACCAAATGTGTTGACGTGAATTCACAATCGTTTTCTGTCTTCTTTGGGTAAATTCAACTGTTTCTGTTGCGCTTTCCCAAAAATAAGTCATTTAGATTAAATTCGTCAAATAGGTGTCGTGCTGTTTTTCAGTGTTTCTCACAGATGGACTCGTCGGCCGCAGTGAGTCCAGTCACGCTGCCTGAGAGCCGCTTGGCTGTCCTCCCTCAGACATAACAATGAGACTGAAATCCATCTTGAGACGCTGTTCAAACAGAGAAGAAGCACCGCGGTCCACATTCAGTGGCTACAGATCAAATCTGCAGCCCTTCACAGCCCGCTGGAGTGCGATTCTACTCTTAGCTTGCTCATTTAACTGAACAACATCCCACTTGTGCATTATTTATTATACTCTTTGGTAACCTTGACCTATTTTTCAAAGCAGTTATGGAACGCATTAATTTGTTTATTGTTGCTTGCCCTTTCGATTTACCTCCGCCTGCAGCATTTTGTGCCTCCACGGTACATTTTTTAATTATATATTGTCCATTAACACAAAGAAAATTTAACTAGTGAAGGACTGACAACATCAGCGTAGTCTGCTTTAGAAAAGGTCATGTAAATGGAGGAAATCGGCAGGAAAACAACTTCCTTTTAG
>JAVQJZ010147372.1:0-14532 GCA_036025355.1 Leiopotherapon unicolor
TGTACATGAAATTTAAAAAGCAAGTCATTTTTTAAAAAGCAATTAACAGTATGTGCTGCATAGTGCTCATTTTTACTGTCCACTGATTGTATTCCAATAAAGTAAAAAAC
Organism: Leiopotherapon unicolor; assembly: GCA_036025355.1. Taxonomy (NCBI): domain Eukaryota; kingdom Metazoa; phylum Chordata; class Actinopteri; order Centrarchiformes; family Terapontidae; genus Leiopotherapon; species Leiopotherapon unicolor. Next base: position 111 of record JAVQJZ010147372.1, read on the forward strand.
TTCTTTGACAATATCACCGTGTAACAAAGCTTTGGAAAAAAATAACAAAAAACCTATGCAGTGGCAGAGGACATGTGCACTCTGGCTATGCAATAGTTGTTCTTTACCGTAAATGTATGATGCTTGGCAACTGTTCCACATCTCCAAGGTAGTTGGCCAGCCAGTTCATGGTGCTGCTGACCCCTGACGTGTCTAAGGGCACTGAGTCTGTGGCGGTGAAGTTTTCCCTTTTGATTCTCTCTGGCGTTGCCTCAATGATGTGTTCTGCCAGAGTCATCATATTTACCTGTTTTTGGACAAAAAAAGATGACTGAGAGAAGGACCCACCTTGTTGGTGTTTACAGGGACTATTTTAGTGACCATGCATGGGCTAGACATGCAGGTTTATGTTTGATGAGAGCGATACTGTTGGAGGTTAAAATTCCTAATCTAGCTCTATATCTGTTAAAGGAGTAGTTAGACTGAGATGGATGACTGGAAGGATTCCTTGGCCATGGAAGTGGATCAATAGAGAGAGTTTATTATGCAGTGATGGTCATAGACTGAGTGCCAGGTTGGCTTGGTATATACCGCCTACCCGATGCAGAAGGCGAACATAAAAGAGATGGCATGGTGCTTTGATGTCCAAACTGAATCTCATCGTGCCATGCCTTCTTTAGTAGTGACTGTAATATATTTACATGTATACATACATACATGTAGTATATATCTAAAAGCCCTCTTTACAGTATATTTAAGTATACGATATGTGTTTTATGTATAACGCTGCAAGACGACACATTATGTGAAGACATTTTTGGAGGAGGCATCATCAAAAGGAAAATGCTCTTGGTCCAAATTGTTTTGATCTGTGGTGGCACTGGTGCCAAGTTGTATGCATTTGGCTGACTGGGTAAACTGTTTTTTAATTCTCACCTGCAGGTCATCCATCTGTGTGAGACAGTCCTGGTTCTCCAGATCTTCCCGGTAGGATAAGAGTTCTGCATCAGCCATTTCTCTGTCTGCCATCACCAGCATGCCAAGCTGTTCCCGCTGACGTAACCGGTTGACCAGTTTTTCCTTCCCCAGGCTGCTGCTTCCACTGACACCTAGTGCCTTCCTCCCCAAGCCGCTGCTGGAAAAATTCTCTCTGGAGATCCATCTGGTTGTTCCTGTCGACAGGCCCTTGTCTGAGCTTAGGCCTTCTGAGGACAGGCTCTTGGGGCTAGAGGACAGCTTGTGGAGCTGTTGCTGCTCCAGGCTCAGAGGAACAGACATGGCCTTGTCAGGCCGAGTCTGAAACAGTTCTGGGTTGGGTTTGTGTTTTTTCGCTAGTGGGAGGTCTCTTTGGCCCTCACTGCTGTAGTAGTTGGAGGGCTCTGACCTGGGCCTTCTCAAGTCTGCAAAAAAACACAACATGTATCGATTAGCTGCATAATAAACTAAACAGACTTTGTTTGTCATGGCCAGAACAGAATGGATCATTTACTCAGGGACTTATGAGAGTCCATGAGCTTAACTTGTTTTTCTCCAAAGGCACAGTAAAAAAAAAGAGAGAGCTGTACTGGCCTGGATTGAGGCCTGTGGTGCTGGATGTGGTTGTAGTGGTGGCAGGACCCCCTTTCTTGCCGCTGGGTGCTACTACACTATTGTTTGCCCAGCTGACCATCCAGCTGTCTGTGGTGGAGGTGTCGGGGGCCGGAGAAAAAGACATGCGAGTTGTGGGTGGTAGAGGGGCTGGCGTCTGCTGCTCTTCCCTCTGTAGCTGCTCCAGACATTCAGCTAGTTTGGTATGGCCACGGGATCGGGCGATTGAGAGGGGTAAGCGGCCCAGAGAATCTGGGATAGCTAGGGCACGTCGGTCCCACTTATACAGGACCACTGCTGCCTCCAGGTGACCCAGCGCACACGCCCACATCTGGATGGCAAAAGCAGCAAAAACAAAGTTAGTGGGTTTTATTATACTAGACAGTTCAGTCCACAGTTTTATGTCACCACAGAACACACAAACTAAGACTTCTTCATTCTTCATTACTGGTCACACTGTTCTAAACAAGTGAACTTCAGCTCTCTTACCAAAGGCGTGCAGGAGAAGTGATCTACATTGAGAGGGTCCACTTCTAACTCCAGATCAATACTATCAGCATGCTTGGTGCTGGACGGAAGAGAGAAAACAATTAGCGTCCCACTGCTATTTAGTGTGGTGCACACCAATTACAAACCGAAGTGCCATTATACGGTATTTTCTACTCACCGCCACTTGATGAGTGTCTGGATGAGGGTGGCATAGCCTTGGCCGGCAGCCAGATGAAGGAGTGTCATGCCTCTGAAGGTCTTGGAGTGGATTAAATGTTTGGACTTGGCCCAGCACGCTCTGCTCATCATCTTCTCACAGACCACCACGACACGGCTCTCGAAGGAGCTGCTTGCCTGCATCTGGCCAGATACACACTCACATACACAAAAGAAGAAATCATTATTATGTGCATACATCCCATTATGCCAACAACAACAAAAAAGACTCTGTAATATCTGGTTCTATACGGTACTTCTACGTCAATTTTTTACCTGTGACTGGCTGTTGTTGCCTCCCCCTCCACCTCCTCCGCCTCCCCCGCCTCCTCCCCCTCCTCCTCCTCCCCCTGTTCCTCCTCCAGCTCCGCCACTCCCTGCACTGCTCGACTGCTGGTGGCTGGCCATCTCCGCCATTCTCCTCTCCATCTGCTCCAAGCGCTCCAGGATAGACATTCTGAACTGGTTATCTAGGCAAACAGTGGGACACAGAAGAACACGTCAGCATACAAGTAGCATCCAGTGTGCAAAAATAAATAAATATATAAATGAATAAATAAATAAATAAAAATAGCTGTCTTTGCTATCACCAGCACAAACAACTCTGTGTCCTGACAAGACAAATGATCATACAGTAAGCACCACGAGCTGCACCAAATATGTTGCTCTGAGGAGCATTAAGATTGTCGCAGTGACTTGGGGCTTAACATCATGAGGCACACAATCAACCATTTAAGAGCAAATGCACAAGCTTGTTTCTGAGGTACTGCAAAACTGCTGGCAAATTAATATCCCACTTGCAGCTGTAACCTACAAAACCCTTGTAATCATTATTAATCTCCCTTGAATGTGAATGAAAACAATAGCATCAATCATTAACTTCATCAAAGCAATTGGCTTTACTAAAATAACCTTTAAAGCCCATCAATCATCCACTAATGACTGCCATCACTAAATCCCTGCCTCAGTCTCTTCAGCACCACTCGAACACAACCCTGGCAGACTAATACAGGTTGAATAATTGGCCAATGAGAGCGGGCATATTAAATGTGTCCACCTTTTCACAAAGGGGCCTCAGACATGCTCAGGAGAAAGCATAAAGCTGAAGCCCCTCTCCAGCTGATTATGTACACCCTGTTATAGCCAAGGAGTCCAGGTCCACACCCGTTCCATGAACCTGTATGCTGGGAGGACCAAGAGGCTGACAGTGCAGAATCAATCATAACAACTTGCACCTAACCATAATCCTTGAAAGCCCAGCCATCCTATACATCAAGATGGATGGAGGTATACATAGACTTCAGAGTGTTTACATGCTGCTTAGGAGGCACCTAATGCTGCATCCCCTGTTGGTGTAGTTTCACAGGTTGTCTCAGCTCAGGTTTTCAGCCTTTCAACAAGAAAAGCCATTTCTCTGTCGGACATATATAACGCGTTGCATAATTCAAGATGTAAGTGAGGAGAGGGCAGAGCAAGTGACCTCTAAACACTTGTAAATGTATTTTAATTAGTGTAACTGGAAAATGAAGCAAAGTGTTTCCGGGGCAAATTTTGATCACTACACAAAATGCATTTGATTAGCTAATATTAAAACTACACTGAAATTTAAACCTATTGCAATAAGTTTATGTAACATTATAAGATTTATGACTCACTGATATTTAGGACCCCCACCCAAACACACACACACGCACACAAACTAACACTCCAATGCACACAAACAAACACTCGTGAGTCTGAGCTTGCACTTGCGCGCACACACACACACACACACACACGTGCACGCACACACACACACAGCACAAAGTATGCTGTGTACAGACAGTGGGATGGGCACAGAGAGCCCACTGCAGCAGGGAGTATAGAAGACTGCATTAGCATTCCCCATTTAGCCACTATGAGGCCGTTTCTGTGGCAACCTGCTGCCGTGCGGTAACTAGGCGACAGGAACATGGCTGTGTGTGTATGGTCTGCCTGCATGCTATTGGCTTATTGATGAAGGGGAGGAGAAGGACCCAGTACTCCAGTGGAAAAAATGGAGAGCGAGAAAGGCAAACAATGAAAAAATAGAGTCTATAAATCTTCTTCACTGTGCTTTTGTGTACTTGGCCTACTCTCTTTTTTGTGTTGATGCCGTAGGTAGGGGCCTAATGACTCTAAGTGGGGAGCCTTCACAGCACGACCTGGTGGCATTTGCGCTTTATGCTATCTTGGCAGTCACAGCTCAGGGCTCCATGGAGAGGTAATGTCACAGTCAGACCTCCTGTAAGCCACTGTAAAAGAGGTCAAGTAACTGCTATCATTGGGCAGAAAAACATAATGTCATGACTGGCTGGTAAATTACTGCTCTCTACTGCACTGTGAATAATGTACTTGCAGGACAACACTGAGGTCTATGCCTTCAATCCCTGTGTGTACTGTAGACTGCCTACAGTATGTGGGCCTGCTGTCAGATCAGCAGATCACCCTCTTAACAAGCAAGGGGGACGCTTGGAGCGTCTGCAGTGCTTCTCTCTGTGTGGGAGCCATCCTCGCCCATCAATATGGTGACTTGTGGAAACAGGTGAGATGCTTAAGTCAGTAAGGTTGAGACAGGTCACAGAACAACAACCCGCCCTGGTACAAGGCTACGCTCTCCCTCTCCCTCTGGCTGACATGGAGGGAGAGATGTAGACAGAGAGATCGAGTGAGGGAGAGAGAGAGAGAGAGAGAGAGAGAGAGAGAGAGAGAGAGAGGAATAGTTAGCGGTAGGCTGACATGTCTTTGTTCAGACCCAGTGCTGCAGTGTGCTGCAGTGCAGATGATGTCATCTCCACCTGCTGCCTGCTGCTCCAAATGCGATGCACGTCCACTGCAGAGGGAGGATGGGGGTAGAGATGAGTGGGAGGAGAGAGGGAGGAGACATGGAAGGTGAGCAGCCAAACACAACTGCAACAACACGGTGACGTCGTTAACGCCCTCCCACTCTCTGGTTTACTCCCTTGTGACGGTGTGTGGCAGCAGACGTGGTCACTCTCACACATTTAGGGCAGACTGTGAGTTGCTATTTTAGAAAAGCAGTTTGGTGCACAAAATGAGGCAGACCACCTCTAACCCACTACTTATCATGTTGAACACTTGGGTGAGAGTCAGCTGTCAGGTGTGAACTGACAACTGACATGACACCAATACAGCCTCCGAAGCCAAGAAAAGTTTCTGTTAATGAGTCAGGTTCCCTCGCTTTTATTGTATATCTCTCCCTTGCTCTAAGTGATGTGTTCCCCTGCAAGACTCAGACCTTTTGCTATCTTACCAAATTGGATATGAAAAACACAAAAGAGAGATCTCTTAACATTCCTGAACGCTTCATCAATTCTCTCACACTTGTATCTACCTGAACTCATCTCTGCTGTGGATTACACTGTGGAGTGTTAAATGTTAAGTCAGTTATTTGATGAGAACAGCTAACAGAGTCACAAGTGAAACAATCAGAGTGTGCTTTTTGAAATTACAGTGAAAATTTTTAAACGATAACCCAAACTTGTCTATTCTCAGAAGCGAGAGGAGAACCCTTAACCTCTGGGACAAAAGAGAGGATTGGGAAATGCCACACTTCTCCTTTTTAGAAAGTCAGTGACAGTTTCCTTGGCTAAAAAGGGAACGCTACAGATCAAGAATGTCAAAGAACACCCACATAATCTGCAATGAGAGGTCTTGAACTTTTATGACCGATAACCCAAATGGGTAATTTTGTCGCTTGCCTTGGGACTGACACTCACTTAGAATAAATTACTGGTGTTGTCATCATGGGATCCCCCATACACTGGCCCGTGACCTGGTCCTGTCATAGAAATTAAGAAGCCGGGCTCCATAGGAAAAGTTGCACGTCTAGTGGCAGAAGCAGACTGTAATATGATAAATCTAGTGGAGCGTTAGCATGTGGAGACTGTCGCGTGTCACTGTGGCTCCGCTGTTGTGCCTTATTAGCGTCTCTCAGAGGACACTCATGTCCTCTGAGAGACCTGTAAGATGTGCTTTGGGTTTTTAAGACATGCAGCGCCACAGTCCTGCCCCATGTGGTTTGCCTCACCTCTGGAACATGCCAGCAGCTACTCATGAGACAGGTTGATATACAAATGAATAAGGGAAGTAAGGACAGGGCTATTCATTGACACTCAGCAGAGCACAGTGGGAGTGAGAACAGGCTGAAGGGAGAAAGAAGACAGCAGGGGAGATTACAGGTAAAGAAAGGACAAGGGTGAAGTAAGATTAAAAGACTGGCGCAGGGTTATTCATATAGTGAATTTCTGATAAAAAGTAGGAGGACATCTTTAATCCTCACTTCTCAACCTTCTGGCTGTGTTCATGCCAATCAAGTATAGTGCTGGACCTCATTATCTCTTTGCAGCCAGTCAACTTCTCACATGTAACCCAGCAGAGAAACCGGAGGGCAGCCTCCCTCTGGGTCTGTGTGAGCTGACTGACAGGGGCTGGTATTTGTGACCGTGCAGGGGAAGGGGCCAGGCCATCTGGCAGCAGCCCCTCGCAGCTGGAACACATGGCTGTCTAATGATCAAAGGCCGACTTTTCTTTGACATAGCATAATGACTGCTTGTGGTTTTCTTCTGTCTTTTTTCCCTCTTCCCCTTTCTTCTTGCTAGAGTGATAACAGAAGATTTAAAGTGTTAAAGGATAATATTCTACATGACAGCGATATCATTCTTTTGTACAGTCTGTTCTTATGGCATCAGATCTATTTGACAATGCCCCTTTTCCATCCATCTGCTTCAATCAATTCATGACATGGCTACCACACACAAATAGATAAATGCACTCACATTGCTGTTATATGCTGTTATATGCCGTTATACAAACCCATCTGACAATAAAAGGTCCAAATAAAATGACCAGTCACACAGATTTGGGTAAAGCATGATTGCAGTTTACTCTCTGTCAGGTCATGGACTATGCTGACCTGTCCATCAATAGAAAATAATTTTGTTAGTGGTCATACATTGTTATAGCTTTACTGGTCTTGCATACCATGACTTCCAACCTGCACACAACAGCAAAAACCCCTCAAAAGACAATCAGCTTTGATGTCAACATGTTGATTTTAAGACTTGAAAACACAGCCACTCGCCCGCATCACTGAAATTCTAGTCTTGCCGCTTATCAACAAATCACAACAGCAACACGAGGAATATGCAATATTAAGAGGCATTATGTACCGCCAGACAACTGTCTCATCATAGTTTCCAGAAAGAATTTATTCTCAACCATACACAGTGGTTTAATAACCGCAAACAAAGGTCACAATGCTTGAATGATACCTTTGTGTTCTACCACAAAGGTGAAGAAGCTCTTAACCTTCTGGCATTTGTCCAACTATATAGGTCAATATGAGTACACTCTGAATGCTGAACAGATACATTGTGTCACACTGAAGGTAAAATGCCAAGAGTGCACACCATGGGGATTTACTGTCATCTGCTATCACACTAATAGAGTGAGCCAGTATTGGCTTTTTGTCTTGGTCAGTAAGGTAGTTTGATTTTTTGAAGATGCTCAATTGGCACAGTCAGACGTGCATATCATTAGCTTCCTATTTGCATAAACAACTATATACTGACTGACACATCAGCTGCAGACAGGAGTGCAAATGAGAGATGAGTGGAGAAATAATTTCAAAGATGAATCAATCTGATATAAAACACAGTGGCCCAAGGGACAGGATGTCTCCAAAGCTTTCCAGTACAACACAGTTAAGACAAAACACATTCACAGGATTCTCAGCCAGTTCTCTCCTTTTCACTAAATCTACTTCTACTTATTCCATTTTTCAGTCTTTTGTCAAATGCTGGTATCCTATCTATGGCATATTGTAGTGTTGCAGCAGTTACTATTTACAAGTGTGGATAGAGCTGAGATAAAGACCTGAGACTTACAGTCATTTAATCTTGAATGTGATGTAATGCATGCTTGTTTGAGACTATTTATACTACATCCTCTACTTCAATTTGATCACAGAACACAGAGGGACACACCTGCACAGCATGAACAGGGGCTGAACCTGAATTTGATGAGTACATTAGTAGACTGGCAAAGAAAGGCAAAACAATATTTATAGCATAACACACAAGAAATGCTTTCTCTCGATAATAATTATCAGTACATTGTTTAATAGTTTTCTGTATTGAGAATACTGAAAAATACATAAACCCTTTACCTTTTTAAAAGCAGACTGGAGAACACATGTGGTATAATGCCTATCTGAACTCTGAGCACAGAAACTTTGACTGATGCAAACATAATGTAAAAAACCCACAAAGACACAAACTTTAGCCTTAAAACTGACCAAAGGCTTCACTTGACTGCCTCTTTGAAAATATCACTAACTACACATCATACTGTAAGCTTACAATATTCACTGCGTGGTTATCATATTGAGTTGCATTAGACAGATAGGTAGAAACAACAATGAGCTCATTCCTAATTATTTGGAAAACTTGAACTGAGGCACAGCAGAGAAACGACATGCTCCCTCCAAATGACTGCTCCCCTTTAAATGCACCTATCTCTTTAAAACCTCCTGTCTGGGGTGATCCATCACCTTTAGGTGTGAGCATTCCCACGTCACTGCTGCTGTTACTAGTAGTACTACTATTGCTATTGCTCTTGTTATTACTACTACTGGTCCAGCTACAACAGCCACGTTAAAATACCAAGGTACATAACAGCACACTACATGTGCTATCATAACACAACTGCTTGCATTACTCACAGCATTAATACAATAATGCAGACGGACAGAGAGACGATGAATAGATAGAAGGGCAATCTCTCTTCAAAGCCTGCATACGTCCATGTCCTGCACAAGATACACAATGCATATTGTTGACATGATGGTCAGATATACACATACATTCATGCCCATCTACCTATCTGAACATGTGCTTGCATTCACATCCCACCAACACAGAGGCTCAACATGTACTCAGTGCTGACTGGGTTATTTCATTTAGAGTTGTTACGGCAAAAGGGAGCAAAACTCCTGCTAAAGTGATATTATCAATATTAATATTACTTCTCTTGCTTCTGCAGCAACCACACATGCACTAGTTAGTGCAACCACCCTGCTAACATTTGTGCCACTAATACAACTAATAAATGGGTCTGTGCAGTTAAACCAGCATACAGACTGTATACCACTCTGTAAAGCAATTTGCATTAAAGTGACTGGAAAATAAGCTTTACTTGGCCTTACTACAATGACTGCACATGCATTAGACTTCTGCCAAACACACAAACGCACAGCGGTGATTCATCCGACTTTGAGTTCCAACATATCCAACAAACTTTTGCAACTTCGGTCTGCTGTGTGGTACCTTTCACAGTTATCTGAAGGAGCTAAAATGCGGGCGGTGACATCTCGGTCTTTGATCGTAGGGGAAAGTCACAACTTCACAGGCGAGCAACAGGTAGTTAAAACGTATATGTGCAGTCCTCTCACTTTGAAACACGTCTGCAAAGCGCTCAGTCGGAGTGAAGTTGGAGGACTAAACGGGGTTAAAGCGAAGTCGCTGTTCACAGATCAGCGGTGCTGAAACGCTCCTCGGCGGCGCTCAGGATGGACTACCGCTCACACACACACACACATACACACACGGCGTGTAGTTTTCCTATTTCGCCCCGTTTTAACAGTTCAGCCGGTCCACGCTGTCGACGAGGCCATCACCAGACTGCGATACGATCCATGAAACAACAGCAGATCTCACCGAGGATTCGCCGATAACGCCGAGCAGCAGCGACAAACGCTCCGATGCGCCGCAGCGACGAGCACACTTTGGACAACACGTGAAACAGCACTTGCAGCTGGAGATCTGAGGACAGCAGCCCGAGACACAGCGAGCACCATCGGAAAACAAAGAGACAAAAAACCCTTAAAAACAGTCAGGAAAGAGCCACGAGGTTCCGTGAAACGTGAAAGAAAGATAAAAGTGCAAAGACTTGGGAAAACACACACACAGGCGCGCCGGAGCTGGAAGTGAACTCCCTTTATGCTGCTCAAAATGCAAAAGCGAGGCAAAAAAGGGGGAAAGAAACAAATATTGTTTGTGCCTCTGAAGGCGTCCTGAGGACTCTCATATGACCAAGCACTAGTCGTGAGTCAGGAGTTGGCTACTATGAACGTCAACTCTCCTGCGCTCTGCAATATGAGGCAGTCACATGAAACATTTGAAGAAAGCATGTGTGCCAAAACAGACACATTCTGGAGGAACAAAAAGAAAAAAAAAAACTCCACTACAGACACAGTAACTCAGCATACGGGAAGAAACGTGGGACTTCTTGTGGCACACACGAGGAAGGCGCAGGATAAATGTGTGTATATATAAACAGCCCAAACACAACACAGCACAGACACAGCACAGCACTACAGCCATAGGTTGAACTGAACACTTCTAACCTTCGATTTTATTTTCCATTGGTAGAGTCCACCTCAAAGGTTAAAAAAAACCCCAAAAAACTTTTGTCTTTTAGGAAAAAGCAGGTGTCATTCCCTGGCATCCTGACTCAAAGTAGTCCAAACAAAGCTGAGCATTTCACTCAAAATGCATGTTTTGTCTCTCTCTCTCCACCCCTCCATCCCCAGGTCCTTTACTACTAACTAAAACACACATACACACAATATGCATGGTGGAGAAACTATTAAAAATATATGTACAGATCCTTGGTGTGGACTCTGAATCTCAACAGAGCACTCGTCAACAATAGAACAAAGTGAAGGCAAGAGAGCGACGTGAGGAGGGAGAGAGAGAGAGAGAGAGAGAGGAAGACTCACTTCTCTTCCTCTGATAGCCCCCTCCTCCTCCTCCTCACTTGTTTCACCCTCGCACACACACATACACACTCCTCCTTGTGTTTCTAGTAGTCGCCTCTCTCCCAGCCTGCAGTAAAACGACAAAACACCGCTGCTAGGAGACGTTGTGCGCACGTGCCGCCGGTAAACAGACGCCCTAATTCCCATCAGCCCCCTCCTCCTCCTCGTGCCGCGGTCCTAATAACAAACAAAAAAAAATCTCGCTCTCAACCTCAGTGCTGTTATCATTGGTTATTTCGTCTGTTACAGTGATGAGTCTACTGTTGCTCTAATCGACTCTGCTCGCCCCGCACCAGAGAAAAGTGTAAAAAAAAAGAAAAAAAAAGAGAGAGAGATGGATTCGCCGTCTCTCAGCCGAGCCGCCGTCTGAAAACTACATCTTGCCCTGTTTGCGGTAGTTTTAGCGTGTTTACCCCAACACGCCCACTCCTCCGCTCCCGCATTGTGTGTCCGTGTTGTGTTGTCACGCCGGCGGAGTTGTTGTTGTTGTTGTTGGGGCTCGAGTCACTACTGTCAATGCGCTGCCTTCAAGCAGACAGCTATGCGGGGCTGTAACCGGGCGAACCCCCCACCCCCAAATCAGCTCGGCTTTGTTGGGGATCCGAGCTCTGGGACTGACTTTTTCTCTTCTTTTTTTTTTTTTTTTTTGGAGGGGGGGCGGACGACGTGCGCTCTGCGGCTCCGGCAGCTTTTCTGTCCTGCCCATGGCTCCGTATACCTGCAGTGCTGCAGAGAGAAAAAAAAGCGCCCCTTCCCCCACTCTGCATTATGACAAATCAAGGCAGGCAGGCAGCTGTGCCATTAGCACATCACAGCACAGAGACTCTTCCGCGGGAGAACCAAACTCAACAGAGCTGCATGGCAACTCAGACGTTGAAAAAAAAAAAAAAAGAAAATACTGCACGTATGGCGCGTAATGTCAGCAGCCTGTGGTTAATCAGGTGACTGGCCGTGGGGGGGGGGGGGGGGTTAAGCAGCGTGAGTCTGCACAGTCACGTTAGGTAACAGAGAAAGTGTTTTGAACTGCTGTCCTGCTGGGCTCCGAGGCTGTGGACATTATCTATGTGGCGCAAGTGATTACATCCTGCCCCACTTCTCAAATAAGTTATGTGGTCTAGATATGAAGGTGGAAACTGAATGTCTCTGTGATCACTGGGGGTAAACGGTGGCACACAGATCCAAGTTTTGCTTTACTGACAGTCGTGTGTGTTGACCCACATGGAGTTTAAAGTCACTTCAGGGTCGCTGTCCGCAGTGCAGTGGTCCTGAAGCTGCCTGACACACACACACGTGTCTGCCGTGAGCATCTCTTGATAGATCTGTGAGTGACAATCGATCATGTCTGTGTGATTGGCAATCTCAGCAGAGACGATCCTGGCTAACCCTCTCCCCTCTCCTTCGCTCTCTCTTTATGTCACACACAGGTACAAATCCACCTGCTTCCATCATGTGTGTCAGATACGGGGCACAGAGCACACAAACGTTTACTGTACGTCACACTCTGTTAGCACATGTCAGATCTTTGTGATTTTCAGTTTATTCTGTGCCGTGTAGACAACACTGCAAATGCCCTTTCTGGGGGGACAAAGGATTTATCAGAAGCTGGGTAGAGCCGGACGCCACTGAGATCATTTAAGCTGAAATTCTGCCAAACTCTACAAGTGAAAATCCCAATGCAATCAGTGATATTTGTGGATCGCTGCACGTGACTGTCATCATCAAACAGGGGACTGCATACTGCCACGAAACAAAATAGTGAAAAGTGGCAGGCAAGGGGTTAATATAAGTAAGGTAATAGGGTGGGCTGTGTTTTCCCTGAGACAGTCAGCTCCTCCTTAACTGGTTCTGTGAATGGGCCAGTGAGGCAGTAGGGTATGAATGGCGGAGGGATCCACTGGTACTGCCGTGCATGGGAGCCGCCAGCTCTCGATTACTCACTCCCACTCCCTCAAGGGCCGTCTGCAATGCAGCTGTCCTGTGAGCCTGTGCTTCGCCGTGCCCTACTTTATCCTGTCAATGCTCAAGCACTGCAGCAATGCTTCCCCAGCAGCATTCACCCACACGCACACGCAGACACACACAGATACAAACAGGCAATGACTTACATAATGATTACATTCTGGCGGTCATGCCTTCTGTAGGCCTTTGGACACACAGACTTCATTTGAATTAGGCAGAATGGAGATTTGCCAACCCTGCAGCATTTATTGTTGCATGGTGAAGACCTCTACGAGACTGATTTACAAAAGCTTTTCTACTGTAAGGGGATCACACAAAACAATCTGAACATCATTTGCAGATACTCGTAAAATCCAATGGCCACATTTGTCATCGCATTTGCACTGCTGAATATAAAACGGCTGGGAAACACAGTCAAGATGAGACAATGAACTTAACTGACATCAAGATAAAGCTTAAAATGTGACACATGCTATTTAATTGGCACATCTCAAGACAACTGAATGCAAAGTGAGGAAATGTCACTAAATCTAAAACAACAAAGTGATCTCTCAAATCAATTCCTCTGGCATGATATTCACATGGGACTGGGTGACATGCATAAAATCAATATTGCAACTGCAACTTAAATACTTTAAATATGTTTTTACTATATATGTGGGTAATAAAATGTAATGTATCCCAATTTATCCCATGGCAGTTTCCAAAGTATTTCACAATATCCTGGAGTTTGGCTCCAGGGAAAGCTAATGCATGTGAATGTGTAACGTGGGACAAATTAGTTTAAAGTGGGAATTTGTGATGCATGACGGTCCAGCAGATCATTAATCAACATTAACAGAATTAATAAGGCCACAGGAGAGTTGGAGTGCCAGATAGAAGGATTAGGAGTTTCATAAAGAAGTGATAAGTAATAATGAGTCAGAGAAAGGGAGCAAAGGTAAACTGTAGACAGACGTACCATCCAGCGAGAGCCAGTCGTGCTGAGATGATGGCAGTGAAGGAAGAGCGCGGGCCTTGTACTCAAACACCACTGAGTTGGAGATGATCTGGTTACTGACAGCCACCTGTAGCGTCACCAGTCCTGTGTCATGAGCTGGAGAGGCGGAGGATAATGAGCATTCAGTACATTGAAAGTACAATCAAGTGAACAGATTTGTCTATGTACAGATGATGTCAGTGTGAACAGAGCATATAATGTAAGAATTAAATTATAAAAATACATAGAATTAGTATTATGGTATTATAAATATCAATCTTACTACAGCAACTCATGTGATGCCACACCATGCTTAACTTAACTACATTTTTAATCTATTTATGTAAATATAT
>JAVQJZ010147375.1:0-17203 GCA_036025355.1 Leiopotherapon unicolor
TATCCTGCACTCAGGGTCACGGGGGTGCTGGAGCCTATCCCAGCTGTCTTAGGGCGAAGGCAGGGTTACACCCTGGACTGGTCGCCAGTCAGTCGCAGGGCCACATAGAAGACAAACAATCATTCACTCTCATATTCACACACTACGGACCATTTAGAGTTGCCAATTTACCTAATGCATGTCTTTGAATGGTGGGAGGAAGCCGGAGTACCCGGAGAGAACCCACGCAGACACAGGGAGATCATGCAAACTCCACACAGAGGGGCCTCAACCGGGAGTCGAACCCAGAACCCTCTAGCTGTGAGGGGACAGTGCTAACCACTGCACCACTGTGCCACGAGCTGCACCAGAGATGGAAATAAATATTACAAACTAATATACTGTAATTCTTTCTAAAGATTACAGGGAACTGTACAGGTGTCTGAGGGTTGAAAATAGCATCTGTAAATGATTTTTTTTTTTTATCACAAATGTACATCAGTCAACAAGATTTTTTTCCCCAAAATGTTCAGTAACCTTTCAGCACTGGCAGATGAAACAATGCTTGTATCTTCTTGTATTTTCTTCTCACACACACGTTTCACATCATTTTGATGCTCAAACAATAATAAACAAAGTGTGAATGTTTAACAGCCTCCTCTCTCCCTCTGTTATTGTGCTCAGCAACAAACAATGGAAATCAAATTCACTGAGACATTAAAAAAAGCACAGTGTTTTACATAAAAATACACAATGGAGTGAGTAAGTACGATGCATGTTGGTGTGATGTGTGTGTGTGTGTGTCACTGCATGCACTAATTGCCTTTAGCTTGTTTCCTGTGTTTCGCGTGCGTCTGTTGCTGCACGTGAGATTGATTGCTGTGCGTATATGCATTCATAAATACAAGTGTACATTATGTGTGTGTGTGTGTGTGAGCATATCAGCTTGACAGATGCAGCCAGTGTGTAAAATTCAATCCACATAGAGAGGAGTCAATAAAAGCCAGATTGGCTCGGAGAGAGAGACTAGCTAATGTTTGGCAATCAGTGCCATGGCTCATTAACGCCCATAATACATAATTAGTGTGTTTGGATATAAAGACACGCAGCTGATTGGAATGCATCGCACGTTTGCCATTTCTTCTCAGCCCTCATTGCCGACATCATTTAGTCGGCCGTTTTCCTCATCAAACGCCGCCTCACTGACATTCACTCTAAACCGCCATCATGGTGAAGACAGAAGGCGGTTTACCTCTGATGTGTCCACACTTTGCCAGATAAACCTGAATGTGCATCTTTTTCTCCCAGTTTTGGTATGAAAAAAAGCACTTTTTACTACTAAATAAGATACATGTTGTTTTAAGTAGTTAAATAGAAAGGACAGCTTGATGGGCCTAGCAACAGTAACTAAAGGGGTCAGTTCCATAGTGACTGACAGTATGATTACTGCTATAAGAGCAGTAATTACTTTGGCATCTTTCAGCTGGTGACCTCAGCTAATATCCATTCGGTATTCAAATGAATCATTTTCTTCTGCAGTAATGTTGTGATCACCACTGTCAACGGGTGGTTGCAGCTATAGAGTAGACACTGCAGCACTCACATATTTACAGTTAAATGTGTGTCAAACTAACTGTGATAAACTAAGTGATAAATGACCACAAAGTACCACAAGTAGGCCAAAATCACTACAAAATACAGTAAGTTTGGAAAGGTCAATCAATGCCAATGACTCCACACTAATATTCAAAAACTTGCTTTTCAGCACATACCTCCAAATAGAATCGGTATCAGAAGAAGCTAAAGACTCGACACTCTGACTCGAGCTCTTAACTGAACTTCAGCCCTGTTCAGGTCAGCTAGGTGCTCCACTGGAAGTCCACCTCAGTATAAGCCTCATGATCCACTATCTCTCTCCTTCCTAATAACTACATCTAAACAGCCCAAGGTCAGGAGTGAGGGCATCATTGCTGTCCAGGTGAATCACATCAGCCTCCACACACAGCAGCCCCCTAGGACACACACACATACATACACACACACTCTTCCCAACAATCAAAGCGTTCACTCCTCCTGAATGTTTTATGTTCCCATTAATAAGGGAGCATACCAACCCAAGTGATGGCGAATTTGCATGGTTTTCACACGCGGACAAACACGGAGCGAGCATACTGATGTTCCCACGCAGCTCGAGGCCACGACGCGCAAACACGTCTGATCTGCCAAATCCTCACTTTGCTGACAGGTGAAGTAACCGCAGCTGAATTTTGCACTGTCTGAATCAGCAGACTGCTCACAGCTGACCAGCAGTCATACAGAAACCAACGCACACACATAAAAACGCAAACCCGAGCCTCAGCACACGAGAAACAGAGTGTACTGCAGATGTGTCAAATATACAGCAATGACAGAAATAACCACTGTGGCTCAGAGAACTGTTTCTGTTCATTTTGTTTGTATTAATCAACCAAAAATGCACAGTTAACAACAACGCAATCATTTGTTTAACTACTATTACTATTACTTTAACTACTACTATATACCATATTCAGTTTTTGTATATGCATCGTTTTAAACGAGGTACTCTGCTTGCTTGTTGGCGGATTCATGAGAGAAAGTCAGTTGCAGCTGTTTTGATAATCAATTAGTCGTTAAAGTGATTTTTAAAGCAAAAATTCAAAACACTGCCTGGTTCCATCTTTTTTATGTCTTATATGAGGACAAACTGGATCCATTTGTTTTGTTGATCAGACAAAACATTTCACTTCATCTTGGGCTTTAGGGAATTGGGATGATATTTTTCACTTGTTTTCAGGAAATGGTGTTGATCTATAAATAGAGATAATTTTGTTGCAGCTCTAACAAAAACAAAACAAAAAAAACCCCAAAAAACAGATGAAGATTGAAGCATAGGTGTAACCCAAAAAACACTTGATTCTACAATTCCCATAATGCCACTCCATAGCCTTTCATTAGCTCCTCCCTGCCTGGTAAATTCCTCCATCTGTCAAACTCCACATCTGGAGTTTATAACGCAGGCTTTATGTCATAAGTTTGAAATCTCAAGCTGAAGATGACATCACCATGACATAACTGAATTACCTGAAAAAACTTTAGAGCCATGCAGATCATTATATAGCCATTTTCAGAGGTTAAACAATCCTTATGGTGATACAACTCATCTTGGTAAAATCAAAGGAGGGCCTCATGGGAAGATCTTCACATGGCAAGCAGCTTTTATAACATGCTGTCAGGGGAGTTCAATAAAATGTGAAGAGAAAAACTGGAAGAAGATGCAGAGGGCTGCAGATCAGCCACTCAATTATTATTTTAGAATGAGCAGTGAAATGCTGATTGTCCCATAGATGCTACTTTTCTAATGCAAATTCCATTCAGATTAGTGGATTATTGGATTATATAGAGCAACATCATTCACACATTGAAAACCTGAAAACAATTACAACTTCACAGCACAAGGCAGGAGAAGACATCTGTGCATGTGAGCCTCAGCATCATATTATCGTCACAGACCGAGCGAGTCAGTTCATCCTGCAGATCTGAGAGGATCCTCCTCTCAGAGATAGCATGAGGGATCCCAGAGCTTCTTGGTATCGTGTTCACTGCTGTTATTACCATTGAATCCACCGTGGCAGCCGCTCTAAAGACATAACCTCATCTCTCCACCCACTCCCAAACCAATCTACAACACAATCTCCATTGTTTCATCACGCTGACACGACTATCTCATTCCCTCACCGCTGAAAAACTATCCCGCAGCTAACTGTGGATGAAATGAAGCAAATGGGGGGAAAGCTTTCTCCCCGAGGGGCGTTTTAGTCAAAAATATCAACTCTGTTTTTAAGAGTCCGTCAAACCGCCAGTGCAGTGAAGTTATCGAGATACTGTTTAAAAGCTGCAGATCTCAGCTCCTTGCGGACTCATTTGGGGGAGCCAAGACTTGAAAGACTCGCCAAAACCTTAAGTGTAAGAGCAAGTTTGAGTGGGTTGTCTGCGTTGTAAACGATGTCCTGAGGCGATCAGTGAAAATCCATATGGACATTCCTTAGGATTCTTTCTTCTCCTTTTTTCTTGCCTAAGTCTTTGATCCAGCTGTGTCAGTCATGGACCCCCTACGCTTCAGGTTTAGTGGGCCCCGTGTCACCCCATGGGACCTCATGATTCACAAGAGGGGACAAGCAAATCCTGAAATCAGTCACAAGGATTTGGCACTCCACTACAATACAAAGCAAATCCAGCAGCTCTGGCTGTGCTAAGTGATTGGAGGCAGGCGCTGAGTACGTTGCGTGTTCACACAGGAAAATCAAAGCATGTTCAAAAGTGTCAATACGAGTCACGGGCCCTCTTGATTTATGAGTGTATTGCATTTTGCCACATAAAGGAAGCGTTAATAAAGAAACATACAGAATGAATTTTACGTTTTTGGAGAAACTTTTCGATTTGTCCTTGTGAAGTTCAGCTACCAGCCACATTAAAGTCACAGAACCTTTAATTAGATAAACCTTTTGTGTTATATTACTTTAACGGGTATTTCTTCTTTCTAAAAGTGGACGTGTATGTCTTCAGGACTCTGTTTTTTTTAGCTTTCACTGCCGCCATCTAATCAGGAAGTGATTTACACCTGGGACTCTAGGTGAATGTAATTAACTTGTTGGAGGAACAGGCAAGCTGAGAGGTCTGTGGCACCCAAGAGACCCAAGACTCAGGAGCACTGGAGCTAGGGCGAAGATAAAAATGCTGCAGTGGGTTTCACATGAAATAAATGAAAGCGAAAACAATCTTTATCAATTAGATTTGTGGCTTAAATTAGAGATAAACAAACTTATCTCGCACATTCAGATAAAACCCTTTCAGGTAGCAAAGTGCTTCACCATTTATGAGCTCCAGCGGCTAAAACATAGTTTTTCTGGCCAACAAAAGACACTCTGCTGCGTCTGATTTACAACCTCACTGGCTGTAGGTAAACAAAAGGCTGAAGCAGGGTTATCCATCTTGTTGCACCTCGCACCGCAATTCATCCTGGTAGTTTACATGTCAGCCATTTTATAGCCATCCTCCGTCTATGCTGGATTACGGTGTTGACCGGAGCCATAACAGGCGAACGCTCACTGAGATGAGACGACGCCATAAATCCAAATCTCTACGGACAAAGGTAAACATGGTGACTACTGTGTTATTGGCCCAAGACATTAAAAGCCTGGGAAGTAAATGATGAACTCCCACATCCTCCTAATCCCTTAAATTCTGGCTGTGGGTCGAGTGTGCTGCTTTAAATTTCAGATCATCTTTATTAGCCCTTGTTTTTATTATCTGGCTTAATGTATTAAAGATGTAAAAAAACTACTCATCTAATCAGTCAAACAGTAGGAGAGCGTCCACTCATTGATGTTCATCCTGTTTGCTCAATTTTAAAATTCTGATGCAAGTCATGGTAAGTGTGTGAAATCTTCTTGATGTACATGAACATGACACATCAAAAACTAAGTGATGAAATCCCAAACTGGCTCAGAAGACAGCAGAGAAGCGCTCGGCTCAGAAAAAGTCAGACGAACGCTCTCATCCAGCTGTAATGCAACAAATGTGTTGGTCTGCGCTGCTAAAGCTCGGGCCACAAATAGCCAGCGTGTCACATCTATATGGCATAAGTGGGTTAGCGTCACTTAGCATACCCCGAGGAGTTCCCAGTATAATCATGAACAATTAAATATGCACTGTTTCAATCTCCCTGTGCAGATTCTGCATATTAGTCATGCGGCTGTGTGCAATCTCATTACGGTGTTTTCTCTTTCACTTCGATGATTTAATAGCGCAGAGGAAAATGAGACGCTTAAGAAACAAAATGTTTCTTGAGTGTCACATTTTCCTGTATGTACAACAAAAACTTAGGAGAACGTAAGGCAAAAAGATTGTCGATTGTGTTCTGCTTGCTTTTTAACTTTAGGGTGAATTTTTCAGCTCAGAGCCTGGACTCCACATGTCTTCAGTCATGTGTGCGAAATGCAGACTTGATCTCTTCGATTCATCCCAAACCCTCCTCTTTATAGTCTTTCTCAGGCCTCGTGTTCTTGCCTCTCCATGACTTATCTCATCATGTAGCCCAGAGAGTTTGTGTTTTAGTGAAAAATCTCACTGTTCCTAACTGTTAAATAGACTGCCCTGAAATTTGGTTCTGAAATCTGAAATTTGTATTACTGTCATGATCTGTCCTGTGTGTGTGTGGTTTTCATGTCTGTCCTGTTTTGACTTCTCTTTAGGTTTTCATGTGTCATGTTGTTTAGTTATGTTTCGTCATGTATAGTCTTCACGTCTGTCTGGTTTCGGTTATGTCTCGTCTTGTCAAGTTCCATGTCTGTCATGTTTCTGGTTCCCTTGTTCTGGTATTTCATGTTTTATTTTGAAATCTACTCTCCCTCGTGTTTCAGCTCCCTTTATTTCCTGCCACAGTGTGTTTCCCGCCTGTTTGATTGTCTGCCCCGCCATGATTGTGTCCACCTGTTCCTTGTTACCTCGTGTATATATAGTCCTTCCCCTGGTTTGTTGCCAGATTGTCAAGTCATGTTTTGAGCGTCATGCATCTTGTCCTTTGTGATTTAGCCTCTTGTCTCATGAGTTCTTCATGTTCCTGATTTTATGTTCATGTTTCATGGTTTTGGATTTAGTCTGCAAGTGACCTTTTGAGTTCAAGAGTTTTTTCGTAGTGAATTTTGGTTTTCAAGCCAAGGATTTTGCTTTGCCTTTTTGGACTTCTTCTCTGCCTGCCTTGGTGTCCTGCATTTGGGTCCTACTGCCTTGCCTGAGACGAAGCATAACAATTACAACTTTGCCTGATCAAAAAACCTTTACCTGTTAACACTCAGTTTAGGATCAGAACGTGACCATGACACAGACATGAAGATACCTGGAGAGCAGCGCAGAACAGTGCTGCCAGATAAACCTCATGTTCAGTGTTACACTCCAGACTAGATGAAGAGATTAGTATTGATAAACACCCTCCTGAAGATATGAGCTAGGGCCAGCCCACATCATCTTTCATTAAAGATTGTGTCTTAAGAGACACATTAGAAGGCATTTCATAAGGTCCATGACATCCTGTGTCTGCCCATGAAACTAATTACAAGCTGTCCACTCTAGTCTGTAATCAGTGCTTTACTATTAGGGCTGCTGTGTCCATTTACCAATCACATCAATTCGTGTACTTGTTTTGTTGTGTTAATCACTGACCGAGGCTATTCTAAAAGGAGATCTGATTTAAAACTATTTAGAAGAATTAGCAGCACTGGAGCTCACCTCTGTCTGTCTTTGTGCCCAAATGATGTTAAAATGTCTCACTGTGACTTAAATGCACATCAACACTGACAAAAAGCAGACTGATCTAATTTTAGCTGTTTCTCTTGTTAAAAGATACAGTGATTATTTCTCATTAACTAAATAAGACGATAAATACTGCAGGGCTGCAATCAGTATGTTTCTCACATTCCTCCACAGTTCTTAATGTAAAATGAATAACATGGATTCATCCACCATGTATTATTCCATCTGCTGCATGAATTCAGACTTCTTTTTTTTTTCTCCAACTACCCATGTGATTTCATCAAAACTGATTTTTGGGGATATTATATAACACGTAACAGTTGGTATATTGTGAGATTGGATCAGATTTTCTGGGCAGAATGCGGAGGATGGAGATTAGCTTTTAGAAACGCCCCCACTTTGAATGACAGCGCATCCACCCACTCCACCTCTGTGAAGCATTGCAATGAAGAAAGGACCCCAACCCCCTCTCCCCCATAAAGCTGGAGCCTTAAGCATCTGGAAAAAGCATCACTGACATACATACAGTGCTCTGCGTGGCTTCAGCAGGATCTTTATATTACAGAAAAACATTTCAGTGAGATCAGAAGAACATAAACGACTCTGTGAAATCCCATTCGCTGTTGTTAGCTCAGACATGATGGAGAGATGGCAGATGATGCCTCCGGCACCTCATGAAAGATTTAGAAGAAAGTTTTAAAGATGTGTCAGAGACACGGATTGCACTTGTTGAAAATAAAAGATCTCTCATTCCCCTTCTGTCAGATGAAGCCGGCAGGTTCCCGCAGAGACTTGCCCTGCAGCAAGGAGATAGTGAACAGGAGAGCGTGTGATAAAACATGCAGAATCTAAACATTACTCCATCTCCACGCATGGTTGCCCATCTGGAAGAGAACACTGACCGTGGGCAATTCATGCTCTGAATGTAAATGCATCTCATACAGCTTCTGTAAACAGGATCAAAGTTTTACAGCTCCACCCTGTAAATACACAGTGATGTTTGTCTGGTGCCTTTTTTATGTGAAGTTCCAATGCATACTTTTGGATTGAAGTAGTCCTGACCCAGCGCTACTACCCATCGTGGTCAGTGATGGTATGCTGAACACAGAACCTCGCTGCATGGTGCGAAAACTGACATCACACGGCTGTGAGGTAACACTAAATATGATTTACTCCAGCAGAGGAGGGTACCCTCTTAAAGGAATAGTTTGTTTAATACACTCATTCGCTTCGTTGCAGAGAGTTCTGCCTCATAGCATCTCACTCATTTTAATGTGTGTTTCATCCATACCAAAGAGTAAAACGATGTGTTGCCGTGGTACAGCGGACACTGCCGCTTGTAAACCACAGAAACAACAAGATTCTGGGAAGTCCCTGCACATGGTCAAGAAATAACACACAAGCCCCAAAGACCTACAACATGCTGTTTTCACACTTTGGTTTGGATGGTTTGTAGTGACTTTCCTGTTAGAGATCTTCTTCTGTTGGAATAAATTAGCTTTTTGTTATTGGCTCGAGTGCCACCTCATGTTACTTTTAAGCCTAAAGGTACGGTGGATCTGTCACTGTAATGTCTGAGTTCTGATACCTCTATAGTCCTGGGTCAAGGCTATGAGTGAAGCTACTGGAAATAAATGTTAAGCCATTTCCTTTATCAGGCTGGAAAAACCTCCAAAATAACATTTTGTCCATAGACGATGATAAAGCTGTGCACTGAAATCCAGTGTAAGGCTACTAAAAATAAAGGTGATAATATACTTCACTATATTGGTGTATAATTATGCGGAATCCAATTTGCTGCAAGATTTTAAGCCACCCCATACTGTAGGAGTGAGAAATGCTATAATTACTTGATGGATAATTTGGTGTGTTTTCTTTTATGTGGATAAAACAGCACTGTATGTGTCAAAACATAACAACCGGACAGATTAGAGCACATCAGGCCAGCATCAGCCTTGCAGACCGATCCATCAGTCTAACCCTATTCTGTATGATTTAGTTGCAGTGAGATGTAGGTCTGTAGTTCCAGGTAGCAAAGCACTCAGTGTTGAAGCTGGGGGGAAAAAAGCTGTCAGAAAGTAGGACAGTGAGGGGAGGAGGGCCGGTTTGTAGACCTGCTCTTCAGTCTTTGTAGTTTTTGATCCTGACCACGGTGGCTTAGCATCACATGCGCTCTGGCTGGCCCAGACTCAGCAGTGGCCTATAAATACCTGGCAAGTCTGCGCGGTCAGGTAACCTCAGTACCCAATAGCGACCCTGAGATGCAAAGCCTTCACACCCTGCCAGCAGAATTATGGTCAACCGTGCACGCATTTGTTGAGTAAAGAGAACAATGAAAGTTACAATGGCGCAAATGAAAGGAAAACTAATATTTGTGCTATATTCTGGTTTTGTTTCCTCTTTTATTTGCAATTAAAAAGGAACATATTCCCTTTTCACTGGAGGACAACCTGCAGTGTTTATGTGTTACACACTCGATGGGAGGCCCCCTTTGAACTGGTATGGGGCAAGGATGTACAACACACTCCCTCTCGCACACACTCACTACGGACCAAAATAGAGGCAAGGATATAAATTTCCCCCCTCCACTTTTTCCCAGTTGGACCAACCTTTTGCCTTTTCTATTTTTCTCCCCTCTATGTCATATTCACACACATTTCCACTTCCAGGGGCCGGAGCCCAGTCACAGGAAGAGTGTGTACTTGATAGAGCCTCTGACAGGACAGCATGAAGACAAGCTGGAAAACTAGGGGAAGTGCAATTGTCTTGGTCACACACACACACACACTTGCAAGTGTGCACATAAAATATAGGTCTTGACAGACTTGTTGGCCCCATGAGGCCTTAGTGAGAAATACAACACACCAGGGGAGGAAGTTTTTTTATTTTGATGGCGTGAGGAAGAGTGGGCCGCATCTGCCATTGTGTACATGCACACTGATTACACGCATGTAAATATAGCCTACATTACACCCTGAAGCTACATTTGAATATGTCCACACACTCATACAGAAAGAAGCAGCTCCAGAGGGGCTCTGTGGTGACCGTTTCCTCTTCCTGTTTCCTGCTGCTTACTGAAACTTGAGATGAGTCAGTTCTCTGGGGAGTTACTCCTCGCTCACTCGCTCACACACACACACACACACACACACACACACACACATAGAGGCAAACATTAGCGTGCAGACACCCACAGACACACTCTGATACAAACATCTTATCTCGTCTTTCATATTTGAAAGGTCCTTGTGGCATTTTAAATGTCAGAGAATTCTTGACAGAGGAACTTTCATATCTTTTGTGTGTCGATTCTAAACATATGTTGGTAGCCTCTTCCTCATCCAGCCACACTAGTGACAATAATTCTCCAATTTCACCTCATTTCCTATAAACCTTTAATCTAATCTTATTCTAGGGACTTTCAGTTCACTATTTGACATCACAAAAAAGGGATTTTAGTCTGAATCTGTGGCGAAGGTCACCTGAGGAAACATCTGCTGACATGCTTCTTCTGTAACATCTTATTAAATAATGTGTAAATTCTTCATTTGTAAAAAAAAAAAACTAGGCAAGGTTAATTGAAAGTTGACTATTTGATGAGTGGCTATTCCAAAAATGACCCTGAGTTGATCTCAACCACAAACATTTGCATCGTTTTATAAGATTCAGATAAGATTCTGATGATGAAGCCGTGGGATGTTTTTTGTTGAGATGAACCTGCATTCCTGATGTGGATGTATGAAAAGCATACTCCTTGTCACATAATTTGCACCGCACTGCTTTCTCATTCAGTTTGGTGAAACTATCCCACACTTTGTTCCTGTTATTCAGAGCTGCTGCCTCCCCCATGTCGACTCTCTGTTGCCTGTCTTCAAGCACGCACGCACTCCCGTCAGTGAACTTGTGTGAGGGTCAAGTAACCCATTTAGAAATAAAATGGTTTTGTTTTATTTAAAATACTTGATCTTATTTCATTAGAGGAAAAGCAGCACTTTATGATGTTTATTTGAGTAGGCAATGTAATAACTTGAAAGATAAAATGTAATTCACAAATACACATGGAAATCTCTCGCCCCTGACATTTCAACTCTATTTTTTTTTTGTCGAGGTGAGCATGTGTCGACTGTCAAAAAAAAAACAAATCCCATCCTCACTCATAACCAAACACACACGCTCCCCATGACAGGCTCTATTTGTACAAGTGTATTTATGTGTGTACACAGAGCAGAAAGGCCTTTGGCTTCTAGATGAAATAGCCCTACAACTGCAGCAGCCTAGCTAAGACATCCAGTGCGCTCACACAGGCATCAAACAGATGTCTGCAATCATCAAAGGAGTTTCTCTCCGACACCCTGAAACAATCAGAGAGACAATCCATCTCTGCAGCTAGCAGGCAGGGAGGCGCAGAGCTCTGTGGCCGAGCAATCTTCAGCGAATAAGGGGCTGGTGTGTGTTTTTGCTCATGTGTGCGTGCATTCATGCTCGAGGAAAGCTAGTTGAAATGAAGAGTGTGATTCCAGTGGAAGTCGGTGTAGTCAGTCACCGGGCGTCCATGAATTATCGACGGGGCTTTGAGTGCAGCAGCTTTACAGCAGGCTCCATCAAATTGTTTTGGGGAGAAACGGCAAATTCATTGTCACTGGAAGTAAGTGAAGCATGGGAGCTTTTTCAGACATAGCACGAACACTGCTACTCGAGGTAAAAGCACAGTGTGATTGTAGAGGAAACGCTTCGAGCAGACAAACACGTTTTGACCAGACGATCACAACTTCTCTCACATGCCAGCTGAACTCAGGAGATATTACAGTTCATGCTGAGTCTGATTCCAAGCTTTGCCTCCTCTTTTTAACTTTTTTCCTACAGTCCAAAAAACTTCATATCAAGGTTGATTACAGATTCTCAAAACAGCCTGAGGTATAAATGTGAGAGTCTGTTAGTCGTACCTGAACTTTCCACATACAGTCCGTCATACATGCTACACCTGTTTGTAGACGACACCTTTGTATTACTGCTTAGGTAGACACAATGGTAGACAAAATATAATGAATAATAAAAGTACACCTCCATTTGAAAAATCAAAATGTCTGCCAGAGAAATATCTACTACGGTTGTCAAATTAATCGCTCTTTTATTTGTTAAGTCAAGTAAACAAACCTGCTGTGTGCAGCTAAAGACGTTTTGACCAGTATGGCTGTCTGAAGGCCTCGTTTGTGTGCCCATTTCACCACCCATGTCAAAAATTTCAGTTTTGCCTGTGTATTTGTATCCGCTGCTGCGGTCTCTCACCATAGAAGAGCATTTAGAAACAGCATTTAGACGATGATGGGAAAGTCAGGCTCTACGCCATAAGTCAGACTAATGAATGTGTTCTACGTGGGCTCACAGCTCTTTAAGGCTGATGGTTTAATTGCAGGTTTAACTGGCTGACACCTACAAAGCCATAAAGTAAAACCTCCTACACCACACTAGAAAGACTTCACTGGTAATGCACTTGCACTCGTCTGCGAGGAACCTCCGTCACATTCAGAGGAGCGGGACACTCACAGATCAGTATCTGATTCTTAATAAAAGACCAATACCAGCTCAATATATTGATCATCCACCACACTTATCCAGTTCTAATAGCAGCTATTAAAACCTGCCCCCATAGCATCTGTGGACCACTGTTACTACAGCTTAGCGATGCAGCACAAAGATGCACCCCGAGTATCCATTAGCACGAAGCAGACACATGATATCTGACCACACAGATCCACTGGAGAGAGCACAGCTGAAGGACAAAGGAAAGAGGGAGAGATGATTTGGGGCTGGTCGGGAGACGCATCAACCTTTAGTGGGTTTCCACTGATACATTTATCACAGTCAACTGAGCAGGAAGACACTAATCAATAAACCCGCTCTGTCTGTCTCCCTCTTCCTTTGCATCTTTCCTTTACCCTCCCCCGTGTTATCCTCCACCCCCAGCACAAAAAACAACAATATCAGCATCTTCATCCACCTAAAAATGAAAGCCAGTGGTAGGAAATGGTAATAGTAATAATCTCCTAAAAGGAGTGATACGTGATGTCTTGGTCTAAGGCTTGCTGTGCCGAACTTCTCTCAGTAATGAGTAATTGTGTTGACAGTATTCCACTCATTTAGATGACTGAAAATGTTTTTTGGTAAGCACAGCCAAGGTCTTGCAAAAATATAAACATCTGATTTTATTCGAGGATCTCTCTATCGTGTTCGACTTTACTCATGAGCTGGGTGAGGTTTTAGCGTAACAAACCTCAAAACAAGTGTAGACGAGTGGTGGGAGAAGCATTTAAACCTATCTGAGTGTGATTAACCACACATTACAGTGGACATGGTGTGATCTCATTATAGATGGACGAACAGGGTGCAGCTGCAAAAACAAGCTAATCCCACATCAGTCTCTTATTGGCAGGATATTTACACATTATATGGCTAAACACATGCAGGTGTGGCAGCGCCAGGTCCATTTAAAGGAAGCTGTGGTGCAGCGAAATTTGCATGGTGTACAGAATGGAACGTCACAGATGATCTGCAGCAACTTCAGCCCACATGTCACCCACAAGGTTCATCAATCATCAAGATGTATTTACTCTCTTGAGATTCGGCTATAGCTTTTTCTCAAAAAAAAAAATAATAATAATAAAATAAAATAAATAAAAATAAAATTAAATAATATATATATATATATAGATAGATAGAGAGAGAGCGAGAGAAATAGAGACGATGATGTTCCTGAATGCTGCATTATTCAGTAGGTCAGTCCATGACACTCATTTTTTCCAAGTACTGAGCAACTGTCCATCATGTGACTTTGAGAATGGAAAGCTCCCGTCAGCACTTTTATTCTATTATTGAGCTGATACAAGAAGACTGGAATTAGAAATGAAATAGAAGTAAGACAGTTAGTCACTCGAACTGAGATCCTGATGGCAGCATGTGTTTTCAATCATGTCACAACCGAGGACACATGACGTTTTTACACAAGATCTGAGGGTGTTTGTGCCGGCGATGCTATATACTCTGTTCGCTGCGATGCAGCAAAGGTAGTGATGCAGAAATGGTGAAATTTACGTTTCATTACATTAATCAAAAAGGTACTAAATGCCTGCACAGATTAAAAATGACACCTGAAACAGCCGGAGGAAACTGCGGCTCCTGATATCCTATTCTAAATACTCTGGCACTCTCTCAACCCTCCTCACTCTCTCTTTCTCTCTACCAGGTGTGTATCAGGGCGAGTGCATGCTCTGTGCAGCCAAGTTTCTCTTCTCCCTACGGAGCCCACACAACCCTCCATGTGTCTACAAGACAGATGTGCAAACCAGATGTTCCTGCACCGAGGGGAAAGGGCTTCCACAGACAGACCTGCTGTATTTGTTAGGTTTCCTGGTATCGCAGTGTCGTGCGGCCACAGTTTAAATCTCCAACAAGTCAAGAGCTGTTTGTCAGACGTGTCAGGGTTATCACAAATTCAAAAACACAAGTTTGCACATCTCCTTTTGAGCCTGGTCATGTTTTTCTACGAGTTGGCTCACTGCTGGATTTCTTTCCAGCATTTAAGGTAAAGCAGTGAAGGAGAGTTTTCAGGCCGCATGGTAAAAGTATAGCTCAGTCGAAAACATGTGCGGTGTAACAGCAGGCAGGAAAATACCTCAAGATTACAAGTGTTGAAGTCCAGAGAGAGAGGCAGCGCATGTTTCCTCGCACAGACTATCAAGACTACCCCACAAACACGGATTGATGTTTTATTCAGCAGCAGGTCCGGCAGCTATTTTTAAAACAAATAAAAAAAACTGGAACCGCAGGTGAGTGGCAGCTTTGCCCATTCCCTCCTCTCCACACTCCATTAGCCTCCGCGGAGCCAGCCGACCGAGGGGAGCATGGGGCCAGTTTGCTGTCTAATTTCAGAGATGTTAAATTCACTCAGGGCACTGTGGGATTCACTCAGGAGGGTCATCAGAGTGCTGCGCTGAAATCACTCAGGGGTGCGTAGAATGAAATTGGATGTCATAAAAACTGAAATTTGCGCCCAACAAAAAGGTTTACGAGCTCATCTGAATCTGCTCAGAGAGAAACCAAACTCTTAAGTACTGACACTGAGACGTTTACTGGCAAGTTGTGATGAGATTTTTAAATGTATTATTCTCAAACAGATATTTCTGGAAGAACTCCAACTGCTTAAACAATAGCAGTTTAACATTTTAACATAATGCTTTGTTTTTTCTTCTGAGAATTAGATTGGTATATTGATAACTGCCATTTCTGCGCACTAAATATGAAGTTACTGTACACGTGACATTTCTAATCTGCACTAAAGCCAACCAGCCAAAATACAGTCTTTGCAGAGAACCGCCACGTAAAAACCACTAATTGCTGTTTTTACTCTTAATTAAGTCTGGCACACAGACCTAAGAGCAAGAAAAGTGACTTATTTATAAAGATTTTGAACTTGAATGCAACAGACCAGTGGATGGGAGATTTGCTACCTTTTCTTTTATTGAAAATGCCTGTTGTTGTTTAGGGCTGGTGACTAAATATTTCTTGTATATGGGCCTTTACACTGGCAGCTCCTGTCTGTATATCCCATTTTTCAGAGTTTCTTTAAAATCCATACAACGGCTAAAATTTGTATAGAAAGGCACATGAATGCAAAATCACAAGGATGAGCAAATCTACAAAGCCCCTAAAAGCAACATTTCAGTAGTACGGATAAAGATTTGTATTTGCATATCTTAATTCACTGAGCCACTGCTGGGTCTTCTGTAGATTTTCTGTAAAAAAAATAAAAATATATTTCCCTGTGAGGGTGAAGAAAGAAACTTGCCAGCAGTCCAAATGTGTTTTAATTATAGACGACTTAATGAATAGATGACTTAATTTTCACAGCCACTTAAATCAGCTCAGCATGGCAGCAAAAGAAACGTTCGAGCAGGAATAAAAAAGGTGCTGTTGACCATATCTAAAGCTCTTCTCATTTTCCAATCTCTATTCTTAGAGACGTCGTTTTCATACATATTACATATTACATTAGCAGTTCATCCGGAAGGCAGTGTTAACATATCATTTGTAAGTCAAAGCCTTCATTGCGGGTGTATTTTTCAGTTAATATTGGCCGATTAGTCATCCCACGTTTTCTGTTATGACAAACACCAAAATGAGTAAGAGTAAACCTCTTCTGGGAATACAAAGTTTTCTGGGGGAGGCAGTTTAGCCAAATATCTTGAATTAACAGATGAGTGAACCAAAGTTTTCCACGCCGAGTGCTGTGGCTATTTTATACGCCTTCATTTCACAAGTGGTCGCCTTTTATGAACTTTTCTCTTGCAGACGAGTGCTCATTGACACTTGTGTTCACGAGAAAGGGAAGTTGGAGAGAATTTTTTTTAAGACTCGGTTTATCATTAAGGCGTCGAGTATAGATTTAGATCATAGATATATAGATATATCATATAAATTTAGAAGGATCTCTTACTGGAAATGCATTATCTTTTACAAAATAATGCTTTTGTTTGTATAATCACCTGAAAATATGTTTTTGTTTGTTTAGACTGAACTCTTCATATCTACACTGGGAGCGGGCCCTTTTCCACGGAGCCCGTCATGTTCCACTGCCATAAATCTACAGTAGCCTAGAATGACCAGTGATTCACACACACACACACACACACACACACTGCTCCTGGAAGTGATGGTTGTTTCTTTTAATCACAGTGAAGGATGTGGTTTTGTTCTGATGGTTTTGTTCTCTCAAAATGTAGTAGCCACATTAAAAAAACTGCTAATAAATGACATTAAAATGGAAACCAAAACGAGACGACTGTTCCTTTTTATTAGAAATCAGTCTGTGACAGTGGGTGTTTCACTTCTGATTTGGTGG
>JAVQJZ010147405.1:0-11430 GCA_036025355.1 Leiopotherapon unicolor
ACACACACACACACACACACATATAAAAATAAATAAATAAATACATGTTGATTATGTATTGCAATTGTATTCAAATATGGTTGATTGTTATACATAACAATGTATTACTGGAAAGTTTATGATAAACACAGAATTAACAACAAGTTATATATTTTATTTTATTCACAAATAATTCATTTGTTTGCACAAAGAAATGAATTAAATAGTACATTTCAGCTGCTGGACCCTTCAGTTTCCTCAGTCTACAGTCGAGCAGAGTGTTTGTGTAGTTCAACACATCTCTTTTATAGGTGGACTTGGCCTGTCCGAGAACATAAGAGAGGAAAGAAATGCCCCTTTTTAAATATTTAACAGGCATAACCAGGAAAACTTGTTAGTAAGTATGCAAGTGCATTTAGGCATTTTATGACGTCTTGCATCATAGCTTCTTGAGTGAGTGACTATGAATATAATTCACCCCTGATAAAAATTGGAGACGAATGAACACAGCAGCTTCGGTCCAGAATGCTAATGTGGTCTTTATCCATTCTCAAGGAAAATGTCTCACGGTTTTCAAAATTCAGTGCCATCCGTAGAATCCAAAAAAGGCAAGGGTGGGGGGTTTTAACTGGGAGGAGGGGTGAAACCACACTTTTTGTTTTGTGGATGTCTGTGTTATTTGCAGCTATAGAGGCCAAGTCGCTCCTATTCTCATTCTAATTGGATTCGCACCCTCTCCCTGTTTCTCCCATGGCAGCTCTCGCTCCCAGAGTGAGGACCCGAGCCTCCCAGCCTCACACTCAGCCACAGCCACCCAGACAGCCAGGCTGAGAGGCAGAGAGAGAGAGAGAGAGAGGGGGGAAGAGAGAGAGAGGGAGGGAGATGGAGAGGGATGGAGGGAGGGAGGAGTCTCGTTGTGGAGCTCTATCCCCTGACTGTGTCTGCTGCGTGAGTGGTAGAGCAAGAGAGAGAGAGAGAGCATGAGAGAGAAAGAGCAGGAGAGGGGGGGAGTGCGAGAGAGGGCTGAAGAGACTCAGAATGGATGGGCAACGAGAAACCATGCGAGCGAGAGAGAGAAGGAGTGAGCGTGTCTGTTAGTGTGTGCGCTCAGAGCCCAGCAGCAAAGACGCAGAAAGTCCACGAGCTCACATCAACAAGAGAGCGAGAGTGCGAGGCGAGGGAGAGCTGACCACCGGCAACTCTGAAGAGTGACACAGAGAGAGGACAGAGACACAGAGAG
This sequence comes from Leiopotherapon unicolor, assembly GCA_036025355.1. Lineage (NCBI taxonomy): Eukaryota > Metazoa > Chordata > Actinopteri > Centrarchiformes > Terapontidae > Leiopotherapon > Leiopotherapon unicolor. The sequence continues at coordinate 1,220 of JAVQJZ010147405.1, forward strand.
AGAGGAAGAGGAGGAGAAGAGGGATCAGCAGAAGAGGAGAAGGACTGAAGACAGACTACCAGCCTTCTACTGGTAAAAGGAGACACCACTGAGGGACTGTAGCATCCCTCTCTTCCCCCACCATCCTCCCCCCCCACACACACACACAGCAGCAGCACAGAGGAGCACTGTCTCATCTCGTGCATGTGTTTGTGCCTGCCAACTTCGATTTCACACTCGCCCACTGTTTTCCGTAGGTTTTGCCCTCTCCACTTCCCAGTCATGATACCCTGGGTCCTTCTGCTCCTGTGGATCTCCGGACATGGTAAGTTTTCCACATCAAGTTGCTTATTCATCGCATCTCGCGTGTTTGTGACTGCTGTGTGACTTGCTGGCTGGGAACTGTGTCTCTGAGATTCATCTTGCTGTGATGTCTGAGCCTGTCCTGACGCCCGTGTTTTTTTTTTTTTTTAACTGCTTCTGATGTGGCTCTCCCACGTGCACTGTTGTGTCTGATGGGAAAGGGGGGAAAGGAGGAAATTAGAAGGAAAAAAAAATAGAAGAAATCTGTGCTTCCTGGGGGTTAAAGAGCTGCGAGTAGCACTTTTCTCATCAGTAGTTTGCCGTTGCTTCCAAACCAGACAAGTTAAATACTTCCTATGCAGACTTGATATTCCTGTCACACACACACACACAGGCACAAAAACAAAGCCCTCTAACCCCCAGTCCAGCTCAGTCAAGCGTTCGCTCCTGAGTCACATTGTTTTGAACTGACAGCTCTTCCCCATTGAGTCCGGCTACGGGGGGTCTGCTCAAAAGAAAAGAGGGAGAGAAAGTTAACAGCAAAGCGCTTCAGAAGGCAGATTCATGAGGGCGGCTTGGCAACTCACAGCCCTTTGGACAGTGTCCGCCGCTGTTATTTTTATTCCTAGACAGTCTGTTTGTGGGCAGAATGAGGATGGATTAGTTGTTTCCCCTGCTTGCCACCAGGTGGTTGTCTTTGGAAAACAATAGGGGTGAGTAAAGTACAGCAGAACTCTCCCTCCGTGGAGTCTGCGGGAGATGCGGACGCACGCCAGGCTGAATCAGACGGCGGATGTCAGCGCCAAGCGTCAAGAGCGTCACGTCGAGCCGTCCCGGTTTTCTCGCTCCCCGGGGGTCAGGGTCAAGACACAGACACCACCTCTTTGCAAAGACTGACCCCGTCGCTTTGGGTTACATACTAAAGAGGGCACGGACTGAATGAGTGTGTGTGTGTGTGTGTGTGTGTGTGCAGTCGTTTCCCAGAGGGAGTTGTAACCTTTTGTTGAAAACCAGCGTGGCAGAGACTAAATCCAGCCCTCTGTCTCTCCCATCTGAGCCCTCAGCTTGTTGACACGTTGGGTTGCGATTGACAGCTAAAAGTCGGTAACACACAGCAACATGAACCTTGGCAAACAAGATGGTTTTCTGCAGCACGGAGTACAGCTCTCCCACATGTTGATTTATAGCCCCGCATCACACAACGCATAACACAGACGAAGCAAAACACACCACTCATCAAATATGACCGTTTGCTGTGATCACACTTTTCCGCTGACTCGTTTTTTAACATGCAGAAGCGGGGAGCAAACAGTGACATCAGGACAGGACAGTTTGAAAGTGACTGATGAAGCTCCCTCCTCCCTTTCAACAACTTTAGCGCTGTAATGTGCAGAGGCCCCTCCTCAGCTTTTCTTTCTGTTTTCTTCATGACCGCGTGCGACCTGGTCCGGTGTCACAGGCCGTGTACGTTGACCCAGAGAGTGGAATGAGTCAGGCCGACGGAGGCTGCCTCTCCAGGTCGTGGCTTTTGTTTGGGGGCAGTGATTCCATTGTCAAGTCTTTCTGTACCATCTGCGATGCATAAATACATGATCAGTCATTAGTCTCTTCTCCTCCGCTGTGTTAAGCATCTGCTAATTTTTTTCCGTGTGTGTGCACGCACAACTGGCTTCTACTGTATCTCTGCTGGCCTGTATCTCCATTGTGCACAGAGGATGAGTAATGTCCTACTTATATTAGACATTCAAATTGCAGAGGGCGTTTGATTTATTGGCATGCAGCACACTTTCTTTGGACTTTTATTCTGTGACCATCGCATTCTCATTCGCATACCATCACAGGCTTAGCCACAGTTCTAGGAACAACTAACAACATCTCTCAGATAGTACCAGCTGGAGGGAGGCGATTGCTACAACTGGAATGAGATGGGATTGCTGTGCATTTCAGCACACTGGGTTATTACCATAATATAAAATACTGCTTTCCCTGCCAGGTAAACAGGGGGATAACAACTTACCCTCTCTGTGCATGCCTCTGGGGGGGGGGAAGTGCTTCCCTGTAGCTTGCTGTTGTTGTACAAATTACGGCTCTGTTTATGTGCCGAGCCGGTGTCAGCAGAAAGCTGTGGAAAACAATCTCGTTTTTATGAACAGGGGGGACAGAGCCATGGCAGTCATATACTTAGACACAGCTATCCTGAGTGCGAGAGAGAAAGAGAGCGTGAAAATGAGAGTTCATATGCAGTTTTTCCCCCCTCTCTCAACTTTGAGGGATAAATGGCCCAGAATGAGGAACGCTGGGGAGACAGGGAGCGAGCAAGGAGAAGGGAAGCTGTTGTGAGCCGCTCTCCGTCCTGACTGCGCCGGTGCTGCATCTAGGGCACCTTTTCTTTCCGCTGTCACCTCTCCCACCAGTGACAGATGACACAGCACTAGTCAGGAGGATCTGGGAGACAGTCTCCAGGAACACATTCACCTCAGGCCAAACTTGCTCAGGACCTCGTCCATCTCTTCCCTCCCCCTCCTCCCTCCCCCTCCTCCCCATCCAATCTATACAGTGTCCAGCGTCTCTCACATTCTTCTCTTGGCTCTTTGCTCTCTTGATTTCACTCCTCACCTCGCAGCAGCACATTTCTCCCCCTCTCTGACTAAGTGTCCCAATCGCCTTCTGTTTTTTTTTTTTTTTTTTTACCTTTTTTTCCCCCTCCTTTGCTGTGATGCAGTGTGATTGAGAGCCCTAGCCCCTGTCAGGGATGAAATATGTGAGAGCATGATGTCCCGGTAGAGGTGGGGCAGTTTAAGAATAGTCTTGTACCGGATGTGCCAGGCTCTGAAGAAAATGTGCTAGAGAAAAATCACACATTGTCAGTGTTAAGTGTATGGGCTCTGTCCCTCTCTCTGTCTCTGCCTCGCTGTTTCTTTTCCTGTGCTTCCTCTTCTGGATGTCACCATTAATATGCATTAAAGCGTCTGGCCTTCTGTTTTCTTTTTTTATTTATTATCATTGTTACATCTTCTTTTTGGTTATCCTTGGCTCAGGGTTTGCCCACTAGGGGCAGTGCTGCTGCACAGGAATGAAATCCCAATCTTCTTAAAAATCTCCTGCCCCTACCCTCCCCCTTGTCGCCTTCATTATCTCCCACCCACTCATATATCTCGTGTCAGAACTCCCGATTTCAACACACAGCCAGACTAAGCTGTTTCTTAGTCCTGGAAAGCATGTCTTAGTACCCCCAACAGCCCCTATTTCATTTACTGCTGTCTATTAACTGCTGTCTGACGTCTCTAAATCCGCTTTTCATGGGCCGCAGACTTTGATACATATTTCTCAACCGAAGTATAATTAAATGTCTTTCCAATGTCATGTCTGGATGTGTGGATATTTTATAGATGGAGAAATCATTCTCGCTTCTCTAAAGTGTGTGTGTGTGGGGGGTATACAGCCCATTATGTTGCACAACACTACTCAAACAGAAATACCCATTTTCAGCCTCATTATTATGAATAGTTATTTGTAATCAACACACACTGCTGTCTAATGCATGGATTATAGCCAGAATAACTCAGAGGTAATTAATTGATTTATCCCCATTCTATCAGAAAGCTAAAACCAATATACATTTTTCTTGCTCGCTGTCAGAAGCATGTTGCAGCAGTCATATTTCCAACAGCGCTAACATGACTAACAACCACAGAATATGGGCTAAATGTGTCGGGGGGCTTTGTCTGTGTTCTGATGAGAGTCTGGCACGGGATAATTAATATGCCCAGTAGAGAACACAAAAGTGTCCTTGTCCTGTTCATATGACTTAGCCGCTATGGATGACAGTTGGTTTGAGTAATGCGATCCCTGTCTGGATCATACAATGCAAGAGCCAGTGAGTGACAGATGATGTCATCGGTCCATGATGGGGCCCAGTGGCGTGCAGTTTGTTTTCTTGTTTGTGCCGCATGTCCCATCAAGGCTATCCAGCTTAAGTCACCTCAGCCGCTGTGACCCCTGCTCATTTCTGTGCCACCATAGATTAAGCCCACTGTAATCCCTCTGAGCCGAGCGCCCTGTTGGATATTTATGGTAATAAGTAAACATATGAATAAATAATCTAAGAGGCTGCTGCTGGACAGCTGGAACTTGGAAGTCCCAGTGTTTGGCAGTAGTTGTGGCATTAAACAGAGATGCTATTTCCAAGAAAAAAGGAAAAAAAAAACAGTTTTGGCTTAAAAGTGCAATTAGTTGACACCCTGTGAGAAAAGAAGGAGTTTGGTCAAAGACTATTAAAACACTATATAAATAAATCTGACATTATAAACATTAGAGAGACAGAGATAATAATGTGTCGGGATGTGTTTATGTTGGAACACACACTTCCAGATATTTTAGTTACAGGCAGCAGCAAAGTAAAAATGCAGAGTATAAGTACAGCATTGGACCGCCGTTTGGATGAAAGCCTCATTTCAAGTCTGTCAGGATTCAGGTCAACCAGGGAACGGAATATGATTAGTTTGGAGTGTTCTTGGAAAACCAGGCAATGATCTGCTTCCTCTCATGCAGTCAGTCAGCCAGTCAACAAAATCAAGCTGCTTACTGTTGGGCTTCATTATCCATTGAGGAGACTCTCCTCCCAGCCCCAACAGTTTTCTTTAGTACCAACCAATCAACCCCCAAGCCCCTCATCTCCTCTCTCGCTCTGAGACTCTGCTGCTGGATCTCATTCCTCGGGGATGAATTTATCCAGATTGGAGCACTCAGCAAAAGGGCATTATCCCAGATTACATGTCTGTTGGGCGGTGGTGTTAAGTAATTCAAGCAGATGCTGTTGTGATCACTGGGTCACCTGTGAAGGCAGGGTTAGCATCTGCACTGCTTCGCTCAGCTTGTCATTGTCACATCTCCATCCGTCCAAGTGTTTATCCTTTGTGTAGAGGAAGGGAGATACTTGAGAGTTGGATGATTTAAAAAATAAATATAAGAATGCAGTTAAATGTAGCAGTGGGTGCGGAAGCCCTCCCTAACCCTGGTCAGGATTTTATTTGGTGACAGATTATGGGGTGGATTAATGGCTTCTAAATTGCAGTTTAATGCACAGGAAACAACAGGCTATGTTTTTCCCGCTAAAGCAACTAAAGGCAGCTCCACGGGGCTGCGTGTGTGTGCAGTTGTGGGGGTGCTATAAGGAGAGAAGTGGTGGATCACACAGTGTTATTTTTCCTCGGAGAGGACAAAGCATCGGCACAGCAGGGCTAAAAGAAAAAATTGTGTTTTTAGCTCAACTGTGTCTTTTCTCTGCTAATCCTGTCTCTGCCTAGCTGAGGTTTTGATAGATAGAGATGTTTAACTTGCTACTGGGATCTGTGATTGCTTGTAGAACACAGGTGCTCGACGAGGTGGGTTCAAACACTGTAACAATACAAAGTTTGTTCCTTTCTTGTCAAAATCCCTGCTTTCTGTGGCATTAATCAGACTTTTGTTCAAGACAGTCACTCTGAGAATTGTTCGACTTAAATGTTCATTTTGTCTCACATTGAGCCTTAACCCAACTTTTTTTTTTCAACTGCAGAAAGTTTTCACCACAGAGATACCTGCTCCTGGAGTTATACTCTGCAGAAGCACTGAGTTGAGAAAAAGGCACCCACAACCCATCGTCAACACAAGAAAGATCCATAAATACAGAGTGTTGCTATTGTTTGGTGTGTTTTTCATAAATACAGTGTGCCTTGTCTGTCGTGCAAGGGTGACACCACTGAGCTTGACTCAACATCTGTCACAGACACAGGTGAGCCGAACAAGAAAACAGTGTTATGCCTCTGAAAATGTAAAATTATGAACAAAAAAACAAAAAGAAGTAGTTAAAAAAAATCTGGTTGTCCATTGCTGTTACGTAAATAAAATCTTATCTTTTTCCCTTTCCTAGTCATTTTCAAAATTTTGTTTATGTTCGTACAGTCGATAGAGTACAATGTTTAGGCTAAAGGATGAAGGTGGAGGTTAAATTTATACTGCACGTGTGCATGATCTGTGTTGCTGAGTAGTATGCTGAGTGCATGTACGTGATTATGACATATGGCCACTTACGCATGTTGTTACATCTCCTAAGAGGCTAATGCATTCCCAGTAATGCACATGTAACCTATGCAGAGAGGTTTTGTGACCTACAAAAAACCTGCGTGGCATGCCAGGTGGACTCATTTGTATGCGAAAAATGCTCAAATTGACCATCCGGGCTGGAAACTTTCTGTCCCATTTCTCTTTAGGATTGATGCTATCTGTGCAGATCTACAGCCCTAAGCTTGAGTAAATCACATGCAAGCATGGGCGCAGCACAGTTCTTGCAGCCCACGTCGTGTTACGCGTCCCTCTATTGCTCGAAACATTTGTGAGCAAACCAGCCAGCCACGGCATCGACAAGGCCGCGAGAGGCTGTGCTGGGAAAGAGCCTAGAAGATGCATGTGGTGCTTCAGCGCAGGAGGCACTTGAGGAATTGGGTTGCTGATCTGATAACGACTTCCCAGCGTTTGGCGGGAAGTTTCTGGGACAGCTCAATATTACACCTGGATGAACTCACCTCTCTCCTCACCTCCCCTCCCTTCCTGTTTCTCCCCATCTCCTTCTCCTCGTCTCACTGTCCCAACGTTCTCACGCCAAAGATTCATCACAACCGGACTCAGCAGAAATGATTTTCATACTGCACACTTCACGTGAGTTCTGTGCGTGTGAGAGTGTATACGCGTGTGGGTCCGTGTGGTGGCCATATGTGTGAATTCGCTACTGTGCCATGACAATTACAGCTGCAAGCCTTGAATGGCAATATAAATGCAAATCAGCCTTTTAACTCGTACAAGTAGAATCTGGGGAGGGGGAAGCTTCTCACCTGTGGCTGAATGTGGATGTGTCTCTGCCTGCCATTAAAACTGCTGTGCATGTTTTGAGAACGATAATGGCAATAGATAGCACGTACAGTACTTCCATTTGTAAGCAAACCTTGAGGCTGTTATATGTGTCTGGACTCAAGTGTAATAAAGTCGACTCTCGGGAACAGTTGTAAAACACCATGGTCGTTGGACAATCGCATGTGGCGAGGTGCTTCCGGCAGAGCCTCCCCACTTGTGCACTTCCATTTTAGTAGATATATCTAAATTGTGCTCCGCGGTGCTAAATGGAAGGGCTCGGTAGCCTCTATTTGATAAACGGAAAGGAAAACAGTTCTCTCTATGGTACCAGACACCAATGGTGAGAGGCATGGCTTTTTGAAAGGCTATTTGATCTGGCGCTGATACCAAAAGATGTTTTATTCAGGAAAGCACATCAGACACAATAGCAGCACAAACTTGCTCTTGATCCAAGCCCAAACTTTTGAAATCTGCCAAGGGAGGGGGGACGTGCAGCTTTGAGAATGAAAAAATGTTTAATGCTGCCACCCTCCCCCAACACTCCCTTACACAGTGTAGACGTGCATGTTTTTTTTCTTTTGGGTTTTTGTTTTTTTTTCTTTGGGGAGGGGGCCTGTTTTTTTTTCACCAGATGCCAAATGAGGCTTTGAGCCACCTGCCTGTCCCACTAAGACAATTAAGCAATTGGGAAGAAAGGGCCATTCACTAGTGGGGATTGCAAACTTAGCATAAGAGCCAGAAACTACCCTGCATATTGCCCCCCCCTCCCACAAAAAAACTCTTTCAGCACCACTAGTTTTGGCAGCGTGCCAACTTCAGTCCCATTTGTGTATCTGTGGAGGGAAATGAAGGAGCATTTGACACCAGTCTTAGGAAATCTATGACATGAGACTCTTGGTTTGTATGTTGATAGAAAATCCCTCTATTGGTCTCCAGATGAATTCAGTGTGAGGCCCGTGGCTCTGTGTCATTATGGTTGTTTACGAGGCAAAGCTTCAACTGGCACAGCCTTCACACAGAAAGACTCCTTCATGTACACGCACACACGTACACACGTACACACGTACACACACACACACACACACACACACACACACACACACACACACACACATTCCATACCCTCAGTTGCTTTTCCAAAGCGCAATCTGCCGAAACACAATAATGGATGAGAAACCTTGGCGTATGTGAGCAGTGAGGGCTGAACAGTATTGATACGTTCTACAACATGCTATAAATAAAGTTTTGTATTGATCCTCAAACATTAATATATCCTACTATAAGAAAATAGCCGTATCGATTGTAAGGCCGAGCTTCTGATGTTTCTTTAATATGGTACTGCTGGGATTTGCTCTGCCCACTTTAATACATGGCCTATTTTTATATGCCATAATAATGTGGTGTCACAAGTGGGATCAGCTGAAGACAATCTGTGACAATATTTTTGACTACTCTGGGTTTTTGCCATATCGCGCTTTTCGGTGCCTTCGTACCTCTTCTATCTTAAGTCCTCCCTATCAGCTGGCCTCCTCAAGTGAATGTCAGAAACCTGGTAGAGTAAACAAATTGAATTAAAGCATAATTAATTTTTTTTAGAAGCCACTCCAATATTAACTTTGCTGATTTGGAGGTTGAAGAGCTCTTGTCGCACTCTCTGATTTTTATTTTATTTTATCAAGTGCAATTTAATATTGTGGAGGCTGGCCTGCCTGGTGAAAAAAATGCTAATGCACATAGGGGAGTTTAAATGATTTGCTACCCTTTCAAAGCTGTTGGCAGGCGTTTCAATCTGGCTGGCGTCCTGGGGGAATTCACAGTGGTCATTGCTCAATCCCTGGGGGACATTAGTGCAAATCACAAAGGAGCACAGAAGTCATTTCAGTTTTCCACTTTCCTTTGGCCACTGCCCAATGCTAAATGGCAGAGGACCGGCTCACAGTACTGGGCAGGGCATCCCCCTTGCCTCCTTCCATCTCTAACCTTTTAAACCTAATTTAATCAAATCAAAATTCCACAGTGCAGACTCATTTGAGACAACCTGAAGACAAACAGTTGAGGAAGAACCAGAAGGCCTTGGGGTGAACCAAGGGCAAGGCCATCCATTACTTCCCTTGCAACGGAGAGCACAGGGACACAGAAAATGCCTGCGGTGCACGATGATGAACAGACTCCGCATCACAGATTGGATTAGAGTGGCAAGAGAGAGAACCCTAAAAGCCATGCGCAGTTTATTGAAGCCTTATCTAAAGCGATAATGTTACTAGAGAAAGGCCCATGTAATGATGGATGAGTGGACAGCGCCCTGTAAGGAACTAACATTAGACGTGATAGGTATGGTGGATGGGCTGGTCCACCATGGTCAACTCATCTTCTTTAAAGAGCAGGAAGTAGGACCTGTGGATAGTTACTGTAAAATGGGCTGTCAATTGCTGGCGCCCTGGTTACCCTGCAGTGTCATCATCACAGGTGTATCTAGTTTGGAGAGGCTCAGTGCTCAGGTTCACCGCAATTTAGATCCCATTTCATCACTGATACCCATGAAGCATTTTGGAGAAAATAGTAGCAGTGTTATTGCCGAAATTTGTAAAATTATTTTTCTAAGGGGAATGTGGAGCTCATTGGTCACCTCTGATGCAGGGTAGAGAGGGAGAGAGAAGTACGGTAAAAATAGACAGTGCACCTGAAGGATTTCGTGGAACCGCCAGCAAAAGCAAACTAGCATTTAGGTAAAAGTCCTGTTCTCATTTTTTCAGGATGTCTAGAGGATTTTCTCCCCGCCGTGAGGCAATGTTATCTAATAGTAGAAGGATGATGATAATGACAATACAGTGCCTTCCAAGGTAAACAAATATATCTACCACTTTGGGAAAGCAGTGAGAGGACAAGAAAGAACAACAAAAAAAGAAAGACATCTCAAAAGGAAGAGCATTCTTGTCACAAATTAAAACATATCTGCGCTTTGCAGCCCTAATTCGTAATGCCAGTGTATTTGGTGTCTGAGTAGAGTATTTGTGCATATGTGCAAACAAGCACAAATGTGA
>JAVQJZ010147413.1:0-13800 GCA_036025355.1 Leiopotherapon unicolor
ACGGCTGGGCACAGTTGGGGAGCAGCTCCTTATTCATTCATGAGAGAAGCACCGGATAAATAAAAAGGTTCATTACTGTGCTAAAGTGTTACTAATGACATGTACCTGCCACTGAGCACCTCCGAAAATCTAATGTGACACACTAGAATGGAAAATCTATTCTGCCGCACCAAGGCCTCCAATGGTGCTAGCACATACTCTATGGAAATTTCTCTCCGCTTGCCCTCCAATTGTGTCTCTCTAAAACCAATATTTACAATCCCATAGCCATTATGTCCTACTACGCCCTCTGCGCCTGCTGTTGCGACCTCCATATTAGCTGAAAATTGGACTTTGCAAACTTAGCAGGGGAGAAGAGACTCTTCTCATAGATGAGAGGGGGCAGCACCAGGAGACTCAGCATAAGGCGCACAGTGCCTCTCAACTCCCCGCTGCCCCAACCCTAAACTAAACACCCACCAAATGCCAAACAAAAATACAGAAAGGCTCAACGCACCGCATTCCTTCATTCAGCCCCTTCACAGCAGTCAGATTCAAAGTGCGACATAATCAGATGTCAATTAAAAAATGTACATTATGTGTGAATTTGAATCATGAAAACATTAAAAAATCTGCTTTGTGTTGTTTCACTTGAGATACAAGTTTTCTTTCACTGCTAAAATGTGTCTCTTGATCACGTACATTTAGCCACTGGCTCATTGGTTATGCTAAGAAGCACTCAAGCAGGAATAATGCTTTTGCAATTGTCTGATTAATATAAAAATGCAGGCTCAAAATATACTTGATTGCAGAGAGGCTGGATGAAGAAATGGCACCCACAGCAACAGTGCTTCATGTCACTGACACTGCTGTTTAAAGCAATGCCAGAAATCCCAAATGTTTATTGAAGATTTTATACTATTTAAATCATCAGACGCATACACTGAGCAGTCCTCCATAATAGCAAATGGTTCTTTTATCATTCTGTCAAAATCTTATTTTATTCATGATCATAACTTGGATATTTTTGTTGCACACACAATCTAATACCTTATTTGTATGAATTGTATTAGTGCATGGAAATATTTCTCTATAAATCCTGCTCAAGCTAAAGGACTGTAATTTTTAACTTATCCAAAATGAATTATAATGGTTCAGTAGATTAGATTAAATGTAGACAGTTACATATTAAACAGACACTACTGAATTATTCTCTTTAATTTGAAAGCCAATGTGTGACACTGTAGATGCTTTATGTGCGATATATTTTTTCAGTTAACTATGCATACACAGCTTCTCTGCTTCTCTGTATATATACATATATAACATTTTTCATATATGGTCATACAAGTTTAATGCAACTTTCTGATGCAATGCAAATGAGCTACAAAATGTCCTTAACAGGTGTGAAATTTAAAATGTACTCGTGTATTATACAGTAAAAAGACAGAGATAAAGTAGTTAAGATGACAGTTTCTCACAAGTGAGGCTGCATTTTACACACCTCACACTGATAAACACAGTAGGATATTGGTGCAATTTTACTGTTTCCAACAACATTCGTTTGCATAAAAAATAAATTAGGACCTGCACACAACGGATTTCTTAACATTATTCAATTTTTGAAGCTGTTATCACATCTCATCAATAAAATAATTGAACCCGTCCGCAGTAGCGTGAGTTTCAGTCACTTGTGGGTTCCCGTTGAAGCCAGCTGTGGCTGTTGTCCTCCCTCCTGAGCTAAAAGACTTGTTGCATTTTTAAGAGTGCAGTATCTAATTGAATCATGGGCTCCATCAGTGTCTCAGCAGAGTCTTAAATGACTGTTTGCTCAACATGTCTGCCCATTTCCACTGATTAATTCGTACGAAGCCAAACGAAATGTTCTGCCTTGTTTGTCATGTTACATCCAAGCCCTGCAGTCTTTCCCCAATCAGAATGAGTGTGTTGAAATGGGAGGGAATGAAAAACAGAGAATTCACATGTGTCAGAAGTATAATTACATTATATAGTATCTGTTGAAGGTCTATATATTTATGCCTAAATATCAAACCCTGACAGAATAAGAGATTTCATTTTAAGGTTTGCAGCAGCAGCAACAGAACACAATCAAGAACAGGAACAATGTAAGACCAAACGTCTGCCAAAGCAGAACAGATTCAACATCATCTGCCCGTGTTGTGGTACACTAATTAAATGGATTATTCACATTATTTAACATTAGTGATGCATGGACATTCGGTCAAGCTAAGGGTCCAGTCGATATAGACATCAGCTAACGGCAGAAGAAAATGAAAACAAGCAAATCAAACTGGGCCCACTATCCATGATTAATCTGTATTTCTGCCACAGCTAAGATGAACTAACATCCTACTGATGGTGAGTCAGATCAAACCTCAGGAGGAATCCCAGTGCGTCAGACACAATGAACAATGAACTATGTAATTCAGCTGGATCTTCTCTGGATCAGACAGTTGTCTCTTGGACAAGAAATGTCTCTACTGGAGTGTGTCTTCTACAAGTACAGGCAGCAACGAGAACTCTGAATTAATGTAGTTTTCAGAGGGAATCTTTCCAGGTAATGTCACAAAAAAGTTATTTCAGGTGCTTTCACAGCTAACAGGTAGCATGTACAGAGAGGTGACAGACAGCGGGAGGCCTTCCAGTGGTTTTCTGTCAATGAGGCATAACCAGCCAGCAATGAGTGGGCTTCTGTATGTGGAGCTGTTTTACACCCGAAAGCACGTGTTTGTTGTTTTTTTTGCTTGCTGACAGGACATAAATTTGAAGAGCAGCAATTGTATGATAAATCACTGTTTGACTTAAATGTATGGGTTTTGTTTTTATATCATAGACAGCCATTATTATAATTATCCTCCCTCCCAATGCTTCCTAAGGGTCCTATAAACCACATTAGCCACTCTGGCCAGGCAGATCATTTAGACTTATATGAGGGACTGAACTGAACATCCCTCCACCAACCCGCCAAAGCTGCTACATCCAGGATTTGACACAGCTGTAAATATTGAAATATGATAATTTCATTATGATGTGCCCTCATTGCATGAAATCTGACTATATTGCCATCGGTATTTGTTTTTGCTTGATTTTTGGTCAATTTCAAACACGAGAGAGATTTGTCATTTATGTCTTCATATTTTAAAATGTAAAATTAGGGCTTGATCGAGCATGCATTTGTTGCACTGTGTCCCTTTTGTAAAGCCAGGCCAGTTCCTCATTCAGCAACCTGTTCAGTCCGTGATTGACTTTTCCCTCAGCACCCCTGCAGCAGATGAAGGAACAGAGCTTAAACCTGTTACTGTCAGCTTCTCACCTGGATCATAAGAACTCCTGCTCGGAGCATGCAAACCAATATCCTCCTATTCTTTGCTCAGCCGCCCAGGATTCACAGCAATAGCTTTTCACAAAGACCAGGGCAGAGCGCTGTCCGTGTTATCTTATTGAGTTACCTGTAGCTAAGCTCTGAGCGGGCACACACAATGGCAGGCAGTTAATGACAGCGCAGGGCCTAACCCCTTGTCCCCGGCCTTTCCCTGAGCCTCATTTCCGCGCGGCGGCTGCCATTTCACAGCTGTTAGCCACAGACTCTCTTTGTCATGATTAAGGACAAATTAATAGATGCCTCCTGGTAATCAGCTTTCATTAGGGCTGTCAAACCGTCAGTGGCGTTCACTCAGTGCACTGGACACGGGATGATCACCTCCCAGTCGAGAGACACTACAGCTGGCTGTGTGCTGCTGTGGTACTGCCTCTCAGCTGCTGTATTTGTGTGCTTGGTGTGGCTAAAGTGTGGGTAACCAGTGCATTAGCACGCTCCTTCGTGGCACAAGTGCTTGTAGTTGGTGCATTAACAGTGCTCCGTGTGGAGCTGCAAGATGGAGGTCATCGTGGGAATGACATAAAGAGTAGTCTTTCTGCTGGGTGTAATTGGCCCCAGCATGCTGAAAATGGACTGTGAAATGTAAGGGGGGGTCAAATAATTGATTTTCCCCCGAATGCAGAATCCAGGGCAGGGCTGTTTAGTGAGTAATTTACAAGAGCAGTTCAGCCCAGGCTGACTGGCATATCTGTTGAAAGTTCCCAGGGGCACAGGAAGAGATAACACACACCTGAGACCCTGGAGCAGATGGACAGCAGTCACTGTGCTACTCAGAGGGCAGAGAGGAACCACATCAAACTTACTTCAACACATCTATGTATGCAGAGGGGATGTGAGCACACATATACACACATGCACACACACACACACACGCACGCGCACACACACACACACTCACAGGATGATGGACACAGGCTATTGTATGTAGAAATAGACTCTCTCCTCTCACTCTGTCCATCTCTCTTTCTCTGTCTGTCGGTCTCTTTCCCTCCCTCTCTCTCTTTTTCTCTCTCTCCCTCCCTCTCTCTCTCTGCAGCATTTCTGGAATTGATGAAATAAACTCATCAGACTTCCAGCAAGTTTGGCATTGTGCGAGAGAGCTGAAGTCATTTCAGTATGTAGATTTCAGACTTAAACCCATAACCGTGTTGCGTGGTGCATGACCACCCCCACCTGCTGGAGAGAGAAGGCTGGGGTGTGCATGATGGGATAGCGACGTCTGTAAGACAGGATATAGCCTAACCCTCTGTATGTTCAGTGATTTTTCTCCACCGCAGCCTAAGGGAATTAAAACAATAGCCTTATGTCAGATAGCATAATCTAGTGACAAAATGGCATTTTATTTGCTGTGCCAAAACTGGGCTGAAATACATGTGTAAGCTAATTGAGAAGAACCAGCTGCTTAGCCATCTGCATGTGTAAAATTGAAGAATTTCTTGTTAGCTAAAAAGATGAGTGACGATTGTCAGGATCTATGATCTCCGTAATTTCTATCTATGGAAAACACAATGATTAGCCATTGTTGTATTGTAGCAGACATTGCTGTCAAAAATGTAGATCAGCCAACTAGAGCTCATATATTGTGCTCGTTACAACAAGGCATTTGTATGCCGCACAGTCAGTGCTCTTCAATTTTCTTAAGCATCTTGGTAAATTGCACCAAACAATTTTCAAGATCAATTCCAGCATCAAAAACAATGCACACAAATCCCAATCTTCAGCCCATATTGTGTTGGAGAGGGCCCCTGTGTTTGCATGAAGGTAATTACAGTGGGATTTGATGTTGTGGTGTGCCCAGAATTCTCCAGCTTTAGATCAGGCTCGGGGTGCTCCACCCCATTAATACTCCATATGGGGAACCCAGCTGTGATCAGAATTGGAAGAGCGGGAGGGGAAATCGATTTCATTTGCAGGATTATTGATGTAACCGAGATGCCGTTTGTATGAAACATAAAGTCTCATTTCAGAGGTTATGGATAAAACTGGATTGAGGGGCTGGCTGTTTGTTTTATTCAATGAAACATTACAAAAACAGAGAAGTCAATATACACACTGCTGTACAGTCCTCACCCGCATTGCACCACATTAAAGCTTTGGAATGAGTTTTTCATATCTACCTGCCTATACACACACAAACTACACAGCATGTGGTAACGTGTGGGGATAAATGTGAATGGGGATTGTGGTTTAATAGATGTTATTTAAAAGAAAAAAAATAATACAGGGAAATTAACAAAATAAAAGTGATTTAGTGCTTTGCAGGGGTTCAAAGCAGCACACAATGCTGGCAGTGAGAACTGACCTGGCGCTCGTCCTCTTTCACCCTTTGCCAAACTTCCCCCGTCCACCTGTTCCCTACATTTTTTAGGGGGCTTTATAAGTCAGGCTGATGTGCTGGCGAGGTGATCGCCCATACATTAAAAACAGTATCAGACTTTCCCAGGGTTCGGATGGCCTGACAGCTGGATCTTTCAAGTGAATCCATCCCTCTCTCCTACTATTGCTCCTTCTTTTTCTTTCTCCTCCGTGCCCAGCGCGAGACCGCTGTAGTTCCCACACATATAACGGCAGCACTTGGAATGATGGTGAGCCAGATGGGGAAGGCTTTTTCTGGGTTCACAGCATTCCTCTGATGATAACAGTGAGGTCAAGGCAAGGTAAAGTCCTCTATAAAATATTTCCTCATACCTTTAATTACACTTTATAGACAGAAAAAAAAAATCTGTTTCACATAACATAATTCATATAAAACTGTGGTAACCCTGCCACGTGCGCCGTCTGTTCACATAAAGTTCTTTCATCAAAGAGATTTTTAACAACCCTCCCTGGTCATCAAATTAGGGCATGGAGGCATTTTTCCTCCCCGACTCACTGTCCTTGTTCAGAGCAGATGTTCAGGGTGTTCTGGTGTCAGTGATGGGCAGTGTAAAAGCAGGCTTACACATGTCGCCATATCGTTACAACTGGTAGAGGAAGTTATGTCATCAGGCCAGCTGGCTCTAATGTGTGCTGCAGTATTGTGTGAAAAATATGGAGATGGGGTGGAGCCAAAACTCAAATTTGGCTGAGTTGAACACAGCGCATTTAAGCTTTGGGTTTAGAGTGCAGACACAATGGGCTGTCCCGCAGTGTTTCACAAGTTCTCATGAGCGCATCGTTCATTTTGCCCTGCACACACATGCGAGGGCACACATGGTCTCCCTGTCAGTCCTCCCTGGGCAGTTTTGTTTTTTGTGACAATAATTATGGGCTTAACAGTCGAGAAATGGGCTTGCTGCAGATGATAAAGGAAATTGCAGAATTCCATCAGAGAGTATTTGTATTTTGACGGAGCGAAAGCAGAGCCAAGTGAAAAAAGAGAACATGCCATTTTTGAGCGGCGTGTCTGTGAGGGGCCGGTGTTTTGATATGTGCCTGCGTGGAGCAAGGGGGGAAAGTGGGCCCCTGTCTGGGAGAAAGGGCTGAAGCTCTGTTATGGAGCTTAGGTCTCCATCTATCCTAATAAAAAACACTTAAGCCAAACAGCCCCCTCTTGCTCTCCCTGTGTCTGCTCCTGGGAGCTACCTGCAGGCCCTCCACAGAGCACATTTAATAATGGTCTCCACCCCGAGCGATTGGCAATCCATATGACTCCAGGCTTGAGGCAAGAGCACAGTATTCTGGGAAGGCTGAGGCTTGTCGCCCTGGTGTGAAGGGTGTGGTTAGAGTCCCCGATATGCCGCATTGTGTGTTTCACAAAGCTCAGAGTGCTGTAATGTTTTCAATAATGAAATATTTTGGCATCTTTCCAAATGACTGAATTTAACTAGACTTAAACTGACACATTTATGTTTATTTTTCCCCTCTATGCTCTTTTTCACCCAGGGTTTTCATGATGCTATTCTTTGATGGTGTTTATGGAAGCAGTTTGAAGTGGTTTTCCTTTGCCACCATAATCCCTGTTTCTGTTCCACATAGACCCTGATGTGAATGAGCGGGAATGTAATGAAAGACTTGTGCTTTCGACAGTGTTAAACCAGAATAAAAAGTGGCATTTTTTATTTGTTTTTCCTCGTGTTTGATTCTTGGTAATGCAGACAATCAACAGGGTAGAGGAGTTAAGTGCATTATAAATTACTGAGAGGGAGCCACCTCGCTCTTGGAGCTCATCCTGATGCTGCTGCTGCCACTTTGGGTTATGTGAGGAGTAAAGTACTTTAGCAGAGACCGTGGAGCTGCTCCACAGCACTCCTTTGCATATCAAATAAACAGCAGGGCACGATGGTGGTGCCAACCCAGACAGCTATGTTATATGTACACGCTGATGCACATGCATATGTCTGTAAAGGTGCCATTGAGGTCTATTGAATATATGCACAGATCACGGTGACATAGTGTCTGAGGTTGAAGTGGTTTGTATGTGCTGTGTAAAAAGTCCTGAGGAGATGCTTCAAATTGTGAGCTTTACCTTCAGGATGTGCTTTTGATTTGAAACATCACAGGTGAATATGGTAATTAAAATTAACCCACTCACAGAAAATGTAATTAGGAATTTTACACAAGAGAGATTTCATATTATCTCTAACACTGTACCTGTTCATTTGAACTGGTTTCATGTTTATAAATTACAATGTGTTGACAAATAGATGTATTTAAATGGTGTTTGCATTTATTTACAGAAAAAAAAAATCAGGATTTTCATGCTGAAAGCTCGTGTTTTTAGTCCCCTATTCTGTGTGCTCAATCCGTAAGGTGAAGATCCATGACTCTTATTTTCATAACAAAGCGTTCCAGGGTCCAGCAAACAAACTGTTGTATGGATGTACTATTGATTTCACATTCACACGTCCGGACTTAAAGAGACTATGGGATTGCCCATGAATCCCAAATCTGTGTGCTACTCACAGTCTGTCAAGTTGACATCCACTCTCTTCTGTAAACTGGCAAGATTATTCACTCAACAGGATCTCTCTCCCTTTCATCCTGTGAACTACAGGCCAATCCGGCCGCTGACAGCCAAGTGATAGCATACAGATGGAAATGAAGGCGAGCGGGAGGAATGGTGCTGTTTGTCAAACACGGGAGAGAGCTTCTGGGTTCAGGGAGCAGACTACCGCGCCAAACTGGGTCCTCCGACTCCGACTTCACTCGCGGTGAGGTTTCCACACCCGAAATCTTATACTAAACAAAGTTACCATACATGTTATATGTGGGCTGAACCCAATATGATCTGAATACCACATATATGTTGTGCAGGTCCATCAAAGTGACAGAAACTCTCACTTTTTACCGCAAGCTTGTTGCTTCAATCTCTCACTTCCATTTGTTACCATTAAACACATACAGCTGTGAATCCCTTCACCATAAACAATGATAAAGCACAGTGTTGCAGTGCCAGTGCTTTTTGGCCCAAAAGGCCTGCTGATGTATGCACAGGAATTTATTTTCCCTCCTGGACGCCCTCCATTTGCTCTATCTATTATGAGTAACATATTGTGAGCCGAAGAAGAACACAAGTACAGGGAGCTCTCACTGTCTGCCGAGGAGATGTCACTCATGTCAGTTGTTTGTGGAAGTAAATTACGTACAGCCACTACATTGATAACAATCATATGACAACTAAACTGGTCTCAAAAACTGATATGAGCAATATGTGCTGTGAAATGTATTTCCTTCTCCTTGGGCAACAGATAATATGCATTCATCCCTGTAGTCCACCAAGCAATACTAAGAATGCATTCTGCCCGTTCAATCATAACGTGGGCTTCTGCTCGGAGATGGTCATTGTGCTCTCTGGATCACAATTCACAGTCACTGAAATGAAACCAATTTGAGCTCCTTTCAAGATAATGCAAATAAATATCAGCCCTGATTTACCCGTTTTTTTTTTATTATTATTATTACTTTCCTCTCTTCACTCCCTTATCAGCACACAGAGCATTTCTCTCTTTCTTAAGGGTCGAATGAAAGGTCTCTCTTTTCTTGAGAATCAAGGCAGAGGAGAAGCCTGGTCCAGGACTGATTCATGTCGCACACACTGGTGGGATGTTATGCATGGATAATTGATTGTCGAAGCAGCATGGCCACTGTTGGATCTTGATGGTGCTGCCGAAATGTCACCTTACTGATGTTACAGCGGCGCCGATATTAAAAAGGCTGGTCTCAAAGGCTTCCATCCGAGCACACTCCTCTCCCACTGTGTCTGGGAGAGACAGCACTGTTTGTCAGGCTTCTATTTCAGAGAGACAGATCTTGCATTCGCAACCTTATCTGCACAGGACAGTGCACCCACTTCCAGAAGTGCATTGAACATTTCCAATCATAGGGATATATCACTGTGCTTTTAAAGTGGAAATCAAAAGTGTGGGAATGGTGTGGGGGAAAAAAACAGACATAATTGAGATCGCATAGGATTTATTTATAGGTGGTTTGTCTCCTCCAAAACCCTGAAAAATTACACTCCAAGCTGCAAATACCACCTCCGACAACAATAAAGAAGCCATCATTTTCGTGGGAATGTTTTCATACCAATTTGAAGAAGTTTTAAAGGAAAATTGTTTGGAAACGTCTCAGACATTGAGTCAGATAATGCAGTATGCATTTATATAAAAAGTGGGAGATTAAGTGAGTAGAATCCAGTTAATTTCAGAGTTGGGATAGTGTACGGAAAGCTGAGCAGAGACTGGTAAACTGTGTTAATCTATAAAGGCTTATGCAGGTAAAAATAGACTACACCTGCATGCCTTTTTGCCTCCATAATACTTTGCAGAGGAAGAGTATTGAGCATCCATTTCCATTACCAAGGAATGGAAAACGGATATTTCACCATCAGTTTTCGGAGTGGCTTCGGTACTTAGTTCAAAGAATGAAGCGTATTGCTGCCGTCCATTCAGAGGCCCAGGCGGGAAAGAACCTGAACAGAATCAGAATTTTTTGCTAAATTTGTTGCACCATGAATTATGCTGAGCCGTAAATATGTGCAATACCACATGGAAACAAAATTGCTTTATTTGAGGCACAATAAGTTTAAACAGTACTTTGTAAGACATTTCTATTTTTTAAATAATCTAAATTATGTTCTTGTGCTCTGTTCTTTTGTTTTTTTACAAGTTACTGAGCAATGGTAGTATAAATGTGGTGAATAATATTACAACATTTTTGTTAAGTATTGGATTCCCATTGGGTATCTACTGTTATAGGGATAGCCCTTTGCTTATTGTGCCTCTCTGACATACTGAAGCCATTGAGAACTCCGGGCTTCGCCCATAATCAAGTGTGAATGAACATGTAAACTTAGCCAAGTATTAACAGAACTTGGCCTTTCTTCTGCACACAGCAGTTCATGCTGCTGTGTGAATCTTGGTTGGCGTGACAGAGGTAAAAGGCAAACAGCTTGAAGAGTGAAGAGGACCCAAAACAGACAAGCGGGAACAGACCATACTGTTTGGCAGAGGGCTGCGGCTGAAAAGGGAGAAAGGAGCATTAATAGCCACCATATGTCTGCATATTCTGGGGTCTCCAGCGTAAATTTCATTACCCAACGCACAAAATGGACCATCTAAAAGACGTGTGTAACGTGGTCTGAGACAGCTACCGTGTGAAAAGCGGGCCGTTATGTGGGAGAGCCATGGCCCGATCTGTCACGCTGGGGTTTTTAAGGGGAAAAACGGGGGTAGCAGCTGTTTGGTTCACCTGTCCTGTCCTGTACACGGCTCTCCATCAAACCAGAAGCTACTGTCCTCACAGGCCTGCACCAGCAGACATGTTCCTCCACAGTAATCTCAGATGTAACACTCCTATCTAATGCGACAACATTTACAAGACCACAGTCCCTCTGTTTATCAGACTTGTACAATTATATGGTGTTCCATTTGTATAAGCACACTGGTTATAGTGGGAGAGATATCCATACACGGACTGTAAGGCCTTTAGCCTGTATGTGCTTTGTATCAAACCATGTTCTTCCACTGAATGGTGAGTGGGATAAAGCAACACAGAAAGACGCTGTACTCCCCTTGTATTGGACCATCAGGTTGCCGTGTGGACTAAACTACATGATGGCAGGTCTGCGTATGATCATTTTCAAGCGTCTACTAGTCAAAGTTGTAACTTTATGTCTGAGTTTGCTGTGGGAAAGTCTTTACTGGATAAAAAATATATATGCACAGCACGAGGATGTGATTGAATTAAATTTAACTGTTTGCACATATGTTCCCTTGTTTAAGAGGGAAAGTTACTACAGCACTGCTTAAGCCAAGGATTATCTGTCTGCGTCCTCTGCCTCTTTAGCATCAACATGAATTCACCCACTCAGAGTCTATCACACATCCACAGAGCTCCCTGAGAGAGAGCGGACCTTAGGGAAGCCCAAGTTGGTGGGGGGGGGACCTCGACGGAGCCGAGTGGAGCTGAGCAGGGTTGTGGTGGAGCCCATGGGCATGGCCCTCTCACTCTCTGGCAACCACTTTGTTAGGCACACAACACTAATCCTCCTTGTGTCTTTATTGCCCTCTGTGTAGAGGAGCAGGCCGGGACTGGGGGGGAAGCACCGCTGCAGGGCCAGTATCATCAGCATTCCTGTTTGAAGATAGGCCATGCTGTACAGCATTAAGGCATCTAATAGAGGCAAGCTGAGAGCAAAACAGACTGATACTCACTGAGACAGAGGGGGAGAATAAAGAAAAAGGAGAGTCACTTTTGCCCCCCTCCCCCGTAAAATGGTACGGTGGGGGCATAATTTGAGGATAGGCAGATTATGGCAGCCAGAAATGACTGTGAGGCAATTCTGGTTCATGTTGTTACACATACTCAATAATCTAAACAACACATTAATGTGCTGCCTTAATTTGTAATACTGCCTCTGTAGCTGAAAACAATTTGTCATGCGTTGAATTTGTAGGAATCTCATTTTGGATGATTCTAAAGCATTGAACACAAATTGTTTAATGGCTGTTGAGACATACATCCAAATGCATCTTTGTCAGGTTTGGCTGTATAGTTTGCGAGGTATAGGCCACTGCGCATCTGAAAACTTTTGATGATTTGGCAGAGAGGACTGCCTTTGTTGTTGCCTTACAAAGTCAACTTTTGTTTTGCATTATTTTCTTTTTCTATTATTAGCATAGATTACTGTTGAAAATATCCTCACGCAGCTGGCCTCCTTGCTTTTGAACTACCCTGCTCGAAGTTGAACTCACTCAACTGGCGCCATCTTGTGTCTGTGCGGGGCTTCTGACTCCCGACACAGGTGGATAAAATTCAATGTCACCTTTTCCCCCAGATCTCCTCGCTGTCCCCCAGCTGTCACCTGAGCGCCTGGCAGCATAAGGTAATAGCATCAAGATGCAATCAAGATTATATGCTTGTCACTCATGCCATGCACTCAGTGGCTTACAATGTGTGAAACAGACACAAGATAAAGCCTGTGCACAGATGGGAAGATAAAATGCTTCTAAATATTCATCAGTTTTCCTGACTGCAGCGATGCATGCCGTGCCGTCAGATCACTGGGAAGAGTAACTGGTTCACAAAAAATTGGACTAAAGTGAATTCAAATGTCGCAATGCAAAGAATACATAAAAAAGAACATCTGAAAAATTTTATCTCTCCCTGTAGAAGACAATTTTCTGTAACCACTCTGAATTTTGTGGCACTCCTCCTTACTGGGGATCTGAAACAGGGTTTGCAACTGTATATCTCAACTGAACAGAGCCTCTGCTTGTAAGCTACATCCATATTAGCAGTCTATTTCCATGTTTACACCGCTCCGTATTCTTTGCAATAGTAACAGGATTACTTTGTGACAAATGGTAATTTGTGGAATTCCCTCATTTCAGTTTGAGGATTTTCTTTTTCCTCTGTCCCCGTCTTATGAAAAAAGAAAAAAAGTTTCTGTATTCTCGTCTCTCCGGAGGTTTGATTCCAGAAGCCCTTCAGGTTTTCGAGCAGACCTCTGTGAAGGGCCAGATAAAGTGGAGGAAGGCCTCGTGATGCAGGCATGAGGGAGCACAGGAGAAATAATAATATGCCAAGGAATTCACTGACGTGCACTCACAGGCCACAGGCCAAGAAGAATATATATATATATATATATACTGTACTGCAGAGCAAGTACATATGTGCACCGAATGATCATGTACCATGCCAGTGTGTATATTTTGCTTTTCCAGCTAACCTTTTTTTCAGAGCCTGACTTTTCTTTCTTGTTATCTACTGAGAATATTAAAAACAGGTTACAAATAAATATAATTTTATTTTTAGATTTAAGTCTCAGTCATTTTTCTAATATTGCCAGCCACTCTACAGGAGAAAACAGTATATTTACTGGGAACTATTTTCAGCTCTGTATTTATACGTGTCTGTGATTATTTACAGCAGCAGAACAGTTTATGTATGACTGAGTGTGGCTGATATATGTTTTTAATAGTTGTGAACGTCAGACA
>JAVQJZ010147469.1:0-22252 GCA_036025355.1 Leiopotherapon unicolor
TGGCCACAAAGACTGAATATTGTAAATAAGAAATAATGAAAACATTGTTGGGAGATCACAGATATATAATCAGAGAAAATGAGCTGGAACAAAAAAAAGCCACAGGTATGAGAATGACACGAAAACAGAATCAGGTGATGTAGGAGACAAAACAATTACTGGCAGAAAGACAACAACTACGTTTTACACAAAAACACACCTGTCGTTTTCTGAAATCTATCCAGGATTGTATTCTGGTCGGGTATGCTCATCATCACATCATCAACACTTTCTGTATTCCCAACATGCACATAGCCTTGCAGTGAGATATAAATGCACACTTAGTGTGATTTATCCTTAACAAGTCTGAATAATGGAGTATGAAGTGAGAAGTATTAAATGAAGTGGAATCGCCTCTCTGATCCCTCCACCCAAGAAAGATTAGGAGGAGGAGGAGGCACCTTCCTGCATGAGTAGCTCTGCAGCTGGGCTGACGTCCACGGGGGCTTGCCGGGGACGCTGCCACGGAGCAGAGTGTCAATTTTAAAAGAGCATCTCTTTCCTCTGGGCTGGAGGGTGACGGATAATGCTTTCGTGCATTACTGAGAGGGAACGGCCATCCATCATGGCTACGTGCATGCATTGGACTGTGTGTGTGTGTGTGTGTACTGTATGTGCATGTGCTGATTGTATGCAGGTAGCGTCGCTCTCCTCAGGGCTGCGGTGTGGTTATGGAGGGGGAGGAGGGAGGAGGAGGCCTTGCGGGTAGATGCAAGGCAGGCAGAGCATCTGGAGACAAGGACTCTCACTGGTGTCAAGCGGGGGCGGGTTATTTATTTGGCTGGGGGTCGTGGGAATAGTGGGAGCATCTCCTTGCTGATGAAGAACTGATGCTCTCAGACACATTGCAGTGCCAGTGGTGGTGTGTGTTTTGTGTCAGAGACTACCTTTCCAATACCAGATGTTGTCATGCAGCCAGGCTGGGAATAAGGGAGACAGTAATGCAAGATGAAAGATGCACACTTATATGTATACTGTGCCTACATGCATTCAAGCTAGTAGTTCATATTCATGAGTTACGGGAGCTGTATTTCTGACAGTGTCACCAGTCAAAACTCTGCAGGGTACAAGGCTGTGCAGCAGGAAACTCACATTCCCTCTCACTCGGTTGCAGGGAAAATATTAAGTTAAGAAAAAAAAATCATATTTTGGACACAAATGGCTGGAAAATACAGGTGAAAAGCAGTGCAGAAGTGAATTTATATGCGCATAATTTGCAAAAACCTTTTGTATTTTCATTTCTATATAAATCTGGGAGGCAATCCACTCAATATAGTGGAGCCTGAGTACAGAAGAACCTCTTCCGTCTTGGCAAGGTGCCAAGAGAGATAGATACTGTAGTTTGACCCGATGAACTTGCTCTGTTTAGCATGCCAGGCTCTATAGGGCCAACATACAACACCCATGCTAATGCTGCTCCTGCAGCCACTCTTGTTTCCATAACAACCTAAATGTGAAGGAGACAGGCCTCCAACCAAAAAACGCAGAGCAGTTTTGGGTGGGAGGACACGCGGGAACTAAACCTGAGCTTGTACGCGTGAAACAAGCACACGAGCAAATCCATGTGTGCAAACAAACATACAACAAGCATCCGTGCAGGTGTAGTCACAATTTTACACACCCAGGCTGCAGACGCCCACACACTCCTGTTGTTTTCCCTCCCCGTGAGGAGAGGGCAGGTGGCTGCCTCTCCCCCTGGTTCCATCCTCTGAGGGTTATTACTGTTACAAATAATCCCACGATGACGGCAAGTCTAAACAGTTATAAAAATAAAGACGGGATATTGATTTGATATTTGCAGCCGTATTTGTCGGTGGATTTGGTTGCTTGTTTGTTGTTCTTCCCAGTGTATATATGGAAACTCCGGCGTCTTTGTGTGTGGCCTTGGTCATGGGAGGAAGGCCTTTTGTGTGGCTTGCTTATTCTACTACGATGTGTTTACTTGACTGCCTGCTTGTGCCCCAGTGGCCTGATGCTGTTATGTCTCTAAGGGCCCAAACTGTAGCTTGAGAGGGGCTGATAAGCAAATTGAGCAGGCCCCTTTCCTCCCTGCTCTGTTAGGTTATAAGTAGAACGATTGTTTCATTTGTATGCGATGTATTTTCTCCTTTTTTTTTTACTGCCCTCTCTGTTTCCGCCCTAAATCACTGTACATTTATGAATATTTCTGGGTGCCACAGCTTGTGGCAGTCTGGTGCTTTTGAGCCTGTGCGACTATGAGATTCGCCCCTGTGATATAATAATTCAGGTAAAAAAACAAAAAGCATGCAGAAAAACAAGCGGAAAGTGCAAAGATACATCTTCAAAACACTCACTGCACATGTCCCATAAATCCACCTTGCATGACATCACTCAGCAAGGGCCTGCGCGTGCACGTGTTTGCTATGGAGGAGGGTGTTTGTGCACGGCAAGATAGAGAAAAAGAGAGAGGGATCACAAAGTTGGCGGTTTGAATGATGTTTAACTGGAGCTCAGCACAGTTGAATGAGGCTGTAAATCCGCTTTCTCCTGGGTGCAGTTACTCAGAGCGCCGCGGCAACGAACTATCACAGAGAGAAGGATGTCACCACATTACTGTCGCGCACACACACACACGCACTATTCCTGCCTCCTACAAGGCATAAAATATAACCCATACCATCAATGGCAACCCACTCAGAGGGATTGAGGGTATACAGAGAGCGCGGAGATCCAGCCCACATTAACCAAACACACACAGAGCTCTCCTCTCTCGAGGCTTCACATACGAGCTGGCCTCACTGGCACGTAATCTCCCTCTGCCACCTCACAGCTTACACTGCTTACGATCAAATCACAAGGAAAACAACAAAAGCAAGACTGTCAGACGCCATGCTGGAAATCAGCACGTGTAAATAAAATGAAGGATGGGAGCAGTTGTCATAAGGTCAATGGAGGGAATGTGTCTACTATATGACTGAATGTATTGTTATGGAGCTTTTCCTTTATTTATAACTTCACTTAAGCATTGCATGTATTTTAGCAGGCACCACCAAATTGAAGTGCCTTTTAAGGAAAAAAAATAAAATCAATATTTTTACCATTTTTATTTACAGCTGCAGCGCTGCCAACATCACACTGCAGTGTCCAACTTCATCAAAGGGGAAATGTGGTGGGTGTTCTTACAAAGCTGCTCCGTAAACACACGTTACTTGTGGAGCTAATTTGATTCAGATGAGGAGATTTATGTGCAAAGCCGAGCAGACTCAGGAGGTTGTTTTTTTTTTTTTTTTGAAGGCTAGAATCGTCAATTATTTTGGAACAGATGGGTCTCAAAGTGCAATTGAATTTGATTATCGCCTCAACGGAATACATAATGAAAGAGCCCTAATTTGAAGAGAAAGTTATGAGAAGGCCATTTCAATTACTCCACATGCTAAACTTGCATCAGCCTCACAGACTCAGATGATTTTCTATTTCTTATTTTCTGCCTTTCCTTTTAATGACAGCCAGAGTGAATCATGAGCACAGCTGTTTATTTGCTCGTTTCTGAAATCTGCCCGGGCTGCACTCTCAATGCCTTTTTTTTGTCATTGTTAATTGATTACTACTTTTCACGAAATACAACTTTATTTTTTCGTTATTATCGACACGCTTGTTCAAATAATAGCAGGCTTGGCAGGCCGGGCTCTGCTGAAATCGTTTGACAGATTCGGAGTGAGGGATTGTGCGCGGTGCCAGCATCGAGCTGATAACTACAGAAGCCTCACGATGTTTTGTCCAAGAGCCTTCAAGTCAACCTGTCAAGAGTGACGACTCGACGAACAGCTTTTCTTTACTCAACGCGTGATTGATGGATCAGTTTTTAGCTCTCGTTTCGCTCGGGTTCAAGAGTTCGTGTTGATTAATATTAATTGATCTTTATCTTAATTGATCTTTTTTTAGGATCCGTCATCAGTTTCTCCTTCATCTTCAGATGACCGACGCAATACAACACAAAATACAATTTTAAAGGCTCACTTCCTGGTGAGCGGACCCTGATCCAGATGACTATGAAGGTCGCAAAACTTCTAAATCTTAGCGTGCGATGTTACATGACTTCCTGCTCTACATTAAAGGGAAAGTCCACTGAGCCTTTGTGGGTGAGCACTGCTTGTATAAGACTTGATTCCCGCTCCTGATCTCTGCCTGAGGCGAGAGGTTTGAAGTTTCATTGGCTGCCTCCATAGCATAACACACCTGGATCTGATTGGGCTGCCTTGTGGGTAATGTAGGCACCAGGTATTGACAGGAAAAAAGAATATGTTGGAATCTGTACACTAACATCAGATTTGGTCCTTTTTAAACTGTCCGTTGTAAGTCCGACAACGCGATAAAAAGGCAGTGTTAAATCAGCACAGCGCTAACACTAAATTGAGTTTTTATCTAGTTGAACATGGTATCAGTACTATAAAAGATCTCCTTGGGCAAAGTGAACATGCATGGACGTGCTCTTTTTAATGGAATTTCCAGGTCAAACTGATACATCCACAACCCCCGTAAAGGTCCACAGATCCCTCTTTGTGAAATCTGGGAGCTGTGGCTTTAATCTTAAACAATACAACTCTTCAAATAAAGAATCTCTCAAGCAGATGGTGCTGGTCGTGGTACTGGTACTTGTCCCTGACGTCAGGCACTCGAACTGCAACACCTTCACTCAAACTCAACGCAAACACCCCAGACAGATGGTTAGGACCCACTGTGAGAGGCCTCCTACCATGCCCGATAACAAGTTTCTTGCGCTATATAGGGCATCCGCGACTGTAAACAAACCAGCCTCAAGTGGAGCGAACAGGTGGCCGACCACATAGGACTACTGGTCACGTTGCGCGTCCACAAAAAAGAAGTTGAATAGTGAGGAAACGCTCGGGGCTTTTTGCTGCCAGATACCGTAGGACGGCCTGAAATCTGTCCATGGAGAAAATTTGGGAGCCTGGACAGCTTCTGGGAAATCGAATCCAGAGCTCCGCACCCAAACATCGTTGCTGAGCGATCCCAGCGTGAGGCATTAGCTTCAGTCTGGAGGGAGTAGCATCCAGAAGCATCAAATCACCCTCAGTATCTTTTTATCAAGTTAATTTCCTCTGTGCTGCCTCACAATGACAAAAAAAAACTCTGGCCTAGTTTGGAGCTCTGAATGGAGCTTTTTCTCATTCCAGTCATTTCCTCCATGTATTTGTTTTCTGAGGCAGTATCCTCTGGTGGTGGGGAGATGATAATGTCACGGAGGAAGGAAAGTGATGGTCTGCCTGGTGTTTATACAAGACTTTGGCATTTGTTGTCATTGGGTCTGTCGTCATTGGCAGGCAAGTTGCCACAGAGCCCCTTTCCATCCTCCACATACACACACACGCACGCACACACACACACACACACACACACACCCTCCCCACTCTGACCCATATAGGTGCTTTGAACCGCTGGCAGGCCCGACAAGATAATCTGGGCCCCCTTCCCGGGAAGACCATTGGGGATGTGGGTGCGTGGCGGTGTGTGCGTGGAACATGTCTGCCTCCACATGCGTGCGTGTGTGTGTGTATGCAACGCTGCTGCAGCTTGTGACAGCGCTCTGGATGCTGTTGAAAGAGATGTAAGGTTTAGTCTCCAGGTGGTTCTCTTCTTCAGACTGTCGCTGAAGGTGCAGGGAGGAGGATACGGGGATTTTTTTTTATGATCGCTAAACCTCTCCTAGGAAGGTATAATTCTGTTTAAATGAACGTGCATGGCTTTCAGAAGGGTTAACAGCAGTCGAAGCTAAAGCACCGTGACACTCAGGCTTCACCTTGCAAGGACACTGTGAGAAACTGAGCTGTAATATATGTTAAAAACTATAGTGATTAAGTTAGAAAACCAAACAAAGTTTCCTCGCTAACTGTGATGACTAACGTGCGGCCTATTTGCCCTCTTTTCCATCTTGATTACATAATCCCCAGATTAATTAGCTGTGTGTTTCAGTCACTTCCTGTAGCGCGACCCTCAAATCGGCTCCCTCCGCAATCTGGCCTATCGACTTACAGGGTGCCAGAGCTTTTTCTTTGAAGGCCGCCTTGGCTTCAGAGGAAAAAGAACCCTCTGATCTGACGGCTAAAGGAAAGGGCCCCCGCAGTGTGCCGTTACGGACTGATAAAAAAACCTAGAAAAACAACATTTGGGTTGCACACACACTTGCAGGCAAAGAAAAATTAAGAATAATTTGGTTGTGAAAACACGAGGCGGTATGGAACAATGACAATCTGGCTCCTTTGGTAATTTCCTGTCGGCGCTCATTCGTGTGATGTGGTCGTGACTGTTCTGCCGGGATCAATCAAAACCTGTGAGCAGATGGCATCGCACTCCTCCAGTGGACTGGGGATTGTCTGTGGTTTTTCAGAGATGGTAATTGGCCCACTATGTCACGGACCGGAGCATGCTAACAGCCACCGCCGTCGCCGCTGTGCAGCGACAACACGTGTCGCTGTGCTTTGTATGGCTCATAATGTGGTACCTGTGCTACAGGCTCCATTTCATACCATCTCGCAGTCGTGCTGCAACAATTAACAAGCTGCAATGACGGCCTATTCCAGCGAGAAAAAAGACATTTCAGGGGCGCGCACGAGCAAGAAATGCAACATTAACTTTGGCACTCTCATTAATCTTCCAAATCACAACTGTAACAGCCGAGTCCCCCTTAAAAGGCGTCCAGGAGACCCCAAAGAGTCAAAGATATCACATTCTGGATCTGAACGCTGTATTTGCGAACAGGGTTAGCACTGAGGTGAGGAAAGCGTATGTGGATAAATGGAACCGTGTGTGGGAGAGTGAGCACGCGGCATAAAAGAGAAGCACAGTAATTGCATGTGTACTGTATGAGTCGTGTGTGTGCATGTGTGTGTGGCTGAGACGACGGGCACTTCAAAGCTTTGATGTTGAAGCTCCTAAATGAGGGCCACCAGAGGTCCAGACTAATGGGACATCATGGGGAGATTAGAGGCCAAGTGTAGCAGCCTGACAACACAGCATTATGTATGTGTATGTGTGTGTGTGTGTGTGTGTGTGTGTGATAGAGAAAGAGAGCGAGAACATGAGCTTGTGTGTGTGTGCGATCTCCCCTGTGTATTCTTTTTGCAATTAAAAGTGAAAGTTTGGCTCCAAGTTGTGGATGGAGTTTGTGGGTAATTTGCCAGGAAGTGTTTAGCTGTGTCATTGCAAGAGTGCCCACGAAGCATAAAGGAAACAACATCATCAAGCAAAATTTCTCATCCCCTCACACATTTTCTGAACATATCGCAATAAAACAGCAGTTTTCCTCAGTATGGTATAAATCCTTTATTAAATAATCATAACAATAATTATAATAACAATCATAAAAAGAGCATTTCTGTACAAAGACCCCTTTAAAACAACAACAACAGCAGTCCGAGCAGTGCGAAAGAAGTGGGGGGGGGGTCCTGTTCATTTTAAGTTGTTTGGTCCTCCCAAGCAGAAGGAGGCGCTGTGACTGTCACTGTCAGTGTCAAATTACTGTATCTGATACCGGCTCCAAAGGCAAGCTGGACCCTCGAGGCTCCAAGGCACTTTGAAGAGAGTCAGTGGGGTCCAGAGAAGCGGGCCTCAGAGGACGGGGACGGCGAGTGTGTGTGAACGTATGTGTGTGTGTGTGTATGTTGAGGGGAAATGAGATGAAATGTTGGGTGCGTGTCTGTGTAGTGCATCCATGGCGCGTGTGTGCTCCATGGGCTCACATATATATATATACCTCTCTGCAGCAGCCATCGGTCCCTTCATTTTTAGGTCTGAGTGCCCCTCAGTGTGTGTGTCTGTGTGTGTGTCCAGAGTTTCATGTGTTACAGAGAGAGAGTGTGTGTATTCATGTTCTGTATACACATCTGTATATACAAGCGAAGTAATGCGTGCATGTGCATGGGAGGGAACTCTGAGACATTTTCCTCTCACCCTCTCCTTCTCATGGCTTATGAGTCCATCCAGAGCGTGCAACACAAGACCTGTTCTGATTGGTTCAGAACCCGTCCGTAGGAGTGCCCGCCCTGCTGTGCGAGAGCCCACAGAAAGAAACAAAAACAAAAACAACTTCAGAAAATAGGCCCCAATTAGGCAGTAGGTTGAGGTGGGGGGGGGGTGTTGTAATCTGTGTGTATGTGTGATCTTGGGTGGTGGGTGGGGGGAGTAGGTCCTTTAAATCATGGCTTTTGAGGTCCACATGGATAAAAAGAGAGAGATGGATACCTCCTCTCTCGTCTCGGTGTCGCCTCAACGTTCCTTTTCTTTTTTCCCAACATCTCCGCGAGCAGTTTAAGGCTTGTTGCGCGTCCGGGCAACACAGTCAGTCGACTGAGAGGAGCCGTCCCTGGCTGCGCGCTTCTCTCTGATCCCATTTGTTTTCTTTGTCCTTTGCGAAAGCACAGGGAGAACATCGCCCCTGTGAGAGATACTGTAGGGC
Organism: Leiopotherapon unicolor; assembly: GCA_036025355.1. NCBI lineage: Eukaryota > Metazoa > Chordata > Actinopteri > Centrarchiformes > Terapontidae > Leiopotherapon > Leiopotherapon unicolor. The sequence goes on from JAVQJZ010147469.1 coordinate 8,474, forward strand.
GGAGGGATTTTAGTGCTCTGTCTCTCTCTCTGTTTCTCTTTCTTCAGTGGTTCTCAGTCTCTGCCCTTACCAGCAATCCATAGGTTGCACCAACCAAAGCTCCTTGACCTTTCGCCATTAAACCACATTGTAAACATGACCTTCTCTTTGACAGGAACCAGCAACAACAGTCTCCGACAACTAAATCTAACAATAACTCTCTCTGTCATTAAAAGAATGTGTTAAAATGCCCCCCACCCAGACACCCACCCACCCCCACCTCTACGTGCACATACACTTTCTTTGCCTCCTATTTATTTTCTACTTATCGGCCATCACAGACTGGCAATAGGCCAAAACGAAAACATTAAACAGAAAGAGAGTGGCCGAGCCGAAAGACAAACTCGATGGACGTTGGTGACTAAAAATACCACAGGCTGTCAGGAACTAAGAGGATAACTGAGGCTGATAGGTAGCAGAGTCTACGACGGAACAAAAAAAAAAAAAAAAGCCAACGGGCCACATAAAGGAGCTAAGTTCTAGGCCACTGTGTTCACATGTGATCAAAAAAATACGCTTTCTAAGCACGTTCCTAACCTACCACCTTTCCGACACAATGTGTTCCCACTCGGTATGTGTAGCTTACAGAATCCAGTTTCAAAACTAGGCCTCGTACAAATCTAGGATGGATTTATAAACACTTCTCTTTTGGTGGAACAGGAATCTGTAACTGATATGTGTAGATATTTTTTTTTTTTGAGGCCTAACACGTCCACGATGGAACAATCCATCTGGGTAAACCCAGTCCGTCTCTCATTGGTTCTTTCTCCACAGGAACTACCACCACTGGACTGCGCCGCGTCTTCCTGGCAGGAGACGAGTTCTCGTTTGAAAGGAAAAAGTTGCTTTCTCATTGTCTGTGCGTCCAGGGATCCGCGCCACTGAGGAAGTAAACTGACACTAAAGTGAACTGGAGGGAATGAAGAAAATAGTGAGAGGTTTTCACAAAAACGGCCGGCTCTCTCGCTCCCGTTCCGTCTCCCTTTGTGTTCGCGCTCTCGGAGCGGCCGCCCCCCTCACGCCTCGGTGCAGCAGCGCTGTTGGTTCAGTTTGACCTTGTGCTTGAGGCCGTCGTACAGTTCGAAGTTGTAGTTCTCCAGGGTGGTGGAGGAGCGCGATGACAGGCCGCTGTAGGAGCAGGTGCAGTACAGGAGGAGGCCGGCGCAGACCGCCCCGAGCAGGACGCCCAGGGAGCTCATGACGATGATGGTGACCAGGATGGGGTCCAGGGTGTAAAGCCACGAGTTGTCCTTTTCGGAGACGCGCGTCACCGGGGGCTCAGATGACGGGGAGGGTGTGTTCCACTCAGGGAACTGAATAGCTGCAGAGAAAGTAGACAAGAAAAGTTAGTTTTATGAAGACAAGTGACGACTGTATAGTTTGAAGTGAGTTAAGAAAAAAGTGAGGGATGTACGAAGAAAGGTAAAGACTGATATTGTAAAAGGATAATGACTTCGAGGGGGTTCAATGGGATGCAAAACTGACAAAAATGACTAAATGTGTTATTATGCCTTACCTCCACCTAGCGGGTCTCTGCCACTGAAAAGCCGCCCGTCTCCAAATTCATTGGGTCTCTTAACTGTCAGAGAGGAGCACAGGAAACACAGATTTTGAGCATCAAGCAAATTCTGCACATAATCATTTTTTCATAGCACAGCAAGTGCACCAAAACATGGTGGGATCCCGTGGTGGGATCAACACCCTTCTCCCATTCACAGATTCTAATCCAAGTTGGAACGTATTTGGTATTTTTGTCAAATTATCTAACTGACTATTTGGCTGTTTCCAATTCCAACTGAATAACCTTTGGAACAGCAATAACAGGTGGACCACACAAACATAACCATTTGCATATTAAGTGCCACTGTTTATGACAAGTTAGAGAGTTGGCATCCCCACACACACACACACACACACACACACACACACACACACACACACACACGAGTCTTGGACTAATAGAAAAATATGACTTTATTAATAGAGAAAGATCATATTATCAGATTATGATACATTCCTGTCAAACACACAGTCATCACATAGCATACTGATGGTATAAGACTGTTCATTCCGTGTGAATAAAGATGCAAACATGTCATCAACAAATAATCAACATTACCCATCATTATCACCATTAAAATTGTCGACACTGCTGTCAAGTTTAAGAGTGGTGTATAATGTGATCAAAGAAAAAAAAAGAAAAATAGAAACAAACGCGTGGCAACAAATGTGAACATTTAAGTAGTGCTTGTAACAGTCTTTGCTTTCCATCTTGTGAAACTTGCAGCACTGCCAGGCGGTGTGAACTGAAAATTGATATGTATGCGAGTGTCTGAATTGGAAGATTACCAGTGTGGTAGAAACTCGCAACGGCTGCAGCACTTAAGTCGAGCCCAATGGCTCAAGTGTACTTATACTTTAGATGAGTTGTTTTTTTTAAGTTTTCTTTTCACTTTTGTGTATATGTGCGCATTTGTGTCTATGTGTGTGTGTGTGTGTGTGTGTGTGTGTGTTTGCGCTTGCTGCTATTGGCAAGCATGCAGAGTGGGAGTAACTGTTTGGCAAGGCACACGTCTAGATCTGGAGGTCTTTGATGGCCAATGGCGTTATTAATACTGTTTCCAGGGCAACGGAAGTTGGCAGCGAATCGGGCGACAGAGGTGCGGTAGATGGGAGGGAAAAGTGCTTACCGCAGCCTTAATAAATGTTATCTGTCCATTAACTAATTACAACTATTAGAGGCTTGGAGCGTAACGGTGTCGAGATGGACCGAGCAGGGTGTCCAATCCCTCCTCCCCACGTTGATTTAAAAGCACATAGTGAGAGCGTGCCAAAAAAACACTTTTTCTCCCACTCTGGAGAGAAAAGTTCAGCTTCTAAATTGTGGCAACAAATTGAGGCGCATTCTGCTGAGCTGTGGGCTTGTCGGTGATGGATTTCTGCTGGTGTGACAGATCACAAAAGCATGGCCCGTTAAGCCACAGAGTGAAGACCTCAATTTCATTCAATCCAAGGTGTTAAAATGAGCCCGTGTCCAATCTCACCGCCTCTGTGCTGACTGATGAGAGAGAAATTGGTGCCAATTTGTCTTTCTCAGTTAGAGGAATTTCACAATAAAATAGGCTTTTGGATTCCAGATATGTTAAATATTAGTAAGAAGTGCATTAGCTATGTTTTATTTCATGTTAATAGCCATTTATGGCGTTTTATGGCACTAGAAGACGGGGCTCCGATCTGGTTTTCATAAAGTCTTGGATCCCTCTCAAGGGTAAAGCAAAATACTGCACTTATGGCTTCCAGCTGGTCCAGCGGCATTGTGGGATTTGTAGGATTATAAATCAAGAAAGCAGTGGTGACGGCAGACAGCTGTGTCTATTTACAACCCTTAAAACAACAAGCAGATATTCCCACTGAAAACACAACAAGGCTCGACTCGGCGTGGCTTTCATCTGGGCAGCTCAAAGACATGGGGAACAACGGGAGTGGGTGGTATGGAGCATAAATGGGAGTGGAGCAACGTGCTTTATTACGCCGGAGAATCAAGATGAAACACTAAACACTGAAGACGGCTGCATCCATCACTGACTGATGCCTTTATCAGGAGAAGACAAGACGTTCAATCAAATGAGCTGGTTATCTCCATTTGTGGTGCAGGACTTAAAGTATGATGGATTTGCATTCCTTTGTTTTTAAATGTGCACATGCTCTGTTGAAAAGGACAATGGAAGGATTCTTTTTTTCTCTCCTCCGTTACAACACCCCCACTATTGGTACAACTCACATCACAGCTATCTCGTGTTGTTATTACAGAGATACCAAGAGCTTTATTTTCTGGGACTTGCCAGATCATTTCCACAGCTAGCGCACTGAATGCCTCTCAGCCTAACAATTTTTTCTCCCCTCTCTCTCAGCACGGCAGAGCTCCTCGCGTCTCTGGGGTCTTGTTTTAGCCTGTGGTTTGGCAGCTCTGGCTGGCTCTCGCAGCGGAACCAGCTCGACCCCCCTCCTCTTCCAGCCCACACATGTCTGTGTGTATGTCCATGCTGGGGGCATTTCAGGAGGACCGTTGGGGTTATGAGGAGCCAGACGGCACTCAATGGTCCGAAACAAACTGTTCAGATAAATAACTTACTCAGACTTCAGTCCTCTTGTCAGGAGCAGCACAGTGTGAAATGTCAACAGCAAACTCCTTAATGGAACAAAGAAGAAAACAGCAACCGAAGCTACGTCCATTGATTTGAGAGAGAGAGAGCACAGTGTTTCTTTGCAAATTTTCACTTGGCAGTTTTCGGACAATGTCTGTGTCATCATCACCCTTGCAACTGTAAACTAAATGAGGGAGGGGGGTTTCGTCCAGTGGATGTTCTGTCAATCTTGCGGCATCACGACACACACTGCCACTGACATCACAAGTTGCCGTCCCGCTCTGCCAAACACAGCGCAGTTAAGTGCTTCTTTTCAGCAGAGGGTACGGTGTCGGTCCCGGCTGTCCAACCGCACTGTCAGGACTGGCTCCACCCCTGGGGCGGCCATACTGGATGACCAGTTAGAATACTGGAAGCACTGCGAGGAGCTGTGATAGGCCACTGACAGCTGGCTCTTCTTGGTGGCCAGGTGTTGTCGGCAGCAACAGAGGGCTCTGACCAAGATGGCCACCGCCAGGAGAAGGAGGGCGCCTCCGGCGGCCATAATGTAATACCAGTGGATGGGCAAGGGAGGCACAGGAACGCCCCCCCCTGGTGGAGAGATACAGAGTAATTGGCCAGCGGGAAAAGAGAGGAGTGGCACTTGTTTATTTTCTACATTAATTCTCTATTTTCTATCCCTATTGGTCTTTATCATACGAACAGCAGGCGTGCACCTCATGTGAGCATGCACAAGCATGCCAGTTGCAAAAAAATAAAATAAATCTCCAAGGCCAAAAAAAAAAAAAAAAAAAATTAAAATGCATCCATTTCTCTCATGTAGCTTGGGTTGCAGTTGAAGGACGAGTTTTCACACCAAGACCATCAAGAGATTTGGTCTGAAATCAAGCCGATGGTCGATCCAATCAATTCATTAGAATTTTCAAAGCTCCAATGGAATGACTTGGTGTGAAACGACAGCCAAAATAATTAGTTATAAAAGCACCCACACACATTGAATTAAGGAGCTTCCTCTTCCTGTTTCGCACTGGCACAGGAAGCCACAAACAGCCCCCTGATAAAGTCTCAGAACCATGCAAGAATCAGTGGGACACCACGTGGGAATCCAATGTTCCAGAACTCTCTTTGAGCAGATATTGGATTGGGATTTGTTATCTAGCTGGCTTGAGTTGGCAGATTTGTTTTGAGTACATAATTTATCCTGTTCTCTTTCCGTGGTTTTTTCATTTCCCTTTTTCTCGTGCATCAGCCTCCTGGCCAGTCCTCTCCTCCTCAAGCCAAGCTGTGTTTCCTTGGAGACTATCTCCACAGATCCTCTACACTGCTGCCCCTGGCGTGAACCCCCCTTCTCAAATTCTTGGTAAGAAGCAACTAAGCACCTTCCAAGAAGCCTCTACTCCACTATCCAAGTCTGTTATGCAAAAATGAATCCCCGAAGACGTTGGGAAACTAAAAAATAAAGCTCACATGTAGCGTCCAAACTTGATGTGGAGAGCGGGAAGGCGGGGAGAATGTCGAATTGAACTAGGGAAAGTGAAGCAGAGCTGAATACATCCTGATTTTTGGACCGTGTCACATAATTATAGAGGGAAATGGTGCGTGCTCCTGCTACTTCACACTGCACACACTCATTAGACAGAGCTGAGTTGGGGAGAGGAGAGAGAGACACCCGTTCTTGCCGCTGCTCAGTCACTCTATCTGATTGCTTCTCACTGGGGACACTGGTGTGTGTGTGTGTGTGTATGTGTGTGTGGTGATATTAATGTGAGTGTTTGTGCATGTTTGTCAAGGGTTAGAGACTCCGTGTGAGTGTGTGTGTGTGAAGGTGGAGTAGGAGTAGAAAAGCAAGAGAAGTGCACACACATCACATTCGCACTGAAACCGCCAAGCTCTTATCTTATTGGAAGACATTATGAGATGCCAAAACACTAACATCAATCTCATAGAGTCCCCCAGGATGCTCTAAATATTTTTCATGAGGCAGACTGTTATTTAAAACCCTTCAGGCTGTGTCAGGCAGCCGAGAACTGAGAATATGTAGCTCTTTTCAAATATCTGACTCCATGAGGTGCGCTTGATTTAGCTTGCCTTGCACGCAGAGCTTGCTCTTTTGAGACTAATCCTTTGTTTCCACTGAGACTGACAAGGTAAAACTAATGCACAGCAACACATTAGTGAAATGATCTATTTTCCAACTTGGCTAGAGTTTTTGAGAAAATTCATTTGGTACTTGAAAATGTAATCATTTCGATTTTAGCAAGGGGTTTAGTGTTTGTCCGGTGATGTCTACATGCTGCTAATGATGCGATGAATCACTACTTTTATTAATCTGGGATCGCACAGCTCTAGGAGACTCAGCCTCCGTGTTGTGAAGGGGTGATTTTGGGCTGATTGTTTTTTAGTGGGTGAGACAACTTAGTGCCACCAAGCAAAAAACCCCAGGCTAGTGCATACCAACGGGCAGGAAGCAAGACCAGAGAGGAAGTGACATCATACCAAAGTCAAACTCACCTGGATTTTCAGGAGAAAAGGCCGCGAAGGGTTCTGCGAGGACAGAGAGAGTCAGGCAGAGAGACAGGCACAGAAGGAGAGAGAGAGAGAGGGAGAGAAAGGGAACCGTTAGATAACTTTAAATACGAAGGAAAAGTCAGCCAAATGTCACACAAATGTCACAAGACTATCAAACTCCTCCTGAGGAAATGTAAGTTAATTCCTCAGATAACTCGCACGAATTATGGCATTTACTCGGCTCCTTTCCTAGAATGCAATTTCAAACAGTACATTGTGTGAGTTGGGATTTTGAGATGGACTGTGTTGAGAGCGTATAGGCTACGTGTGTGTGTGTGTGTGTGTGTGTTTATGTGTGTTTGCAAAGTTCATGCGTTTCAAGTTGTTTATCTGTGGAGTCCAGTTAAACCGGGGCGGGTAGTTTTTTTTTTTGGCTTACTGCAAATGCACAGAGCAGAACCTTCACTTTGATTGCCTGGAATGCAAACACAAAGAACTGGTGTGTGTGTGTGTGTGTTTTAGTGTGTGTTAGATAGTATACGTGTGTGTGTATTGGGGGGGCGGGTGAGAGAGAAAGAAAGACGGAAACCGACTAGGGAACTGGCGCCTTTTGGCGGCAACGCCAACGTACTGTGAAAAACTCAACTGCGTTGGGTGATAAGCAGCATCCCAGAATGCTCTGGGAGTGGCGAAGGAGGGGAGGGAAGGGAGGAAGGAGGAAACGCAGCAGCACGGAGGCAGGAGGGGGCTGGGCTGTCATCTTTGCCTTCCAAGCTGCTGTGCTGCTCCGACTCTCTCAAGACTCTCATGACACACACACAAAAATGAGCGATAGAGCCCAAACACAGAGTGGCGAAAACACACAAAACAGAAGTGTTTCACACACACACATGCGAGCTTTCCCTCAATTACACTTTGCCTGCTCCCCACTGTGGTCCGGCTCCAAAGCACACTGGACGTCAGTCAGAAGTGATGACGGCAGGTTTTTGGCTCGGAACCCCCGGCTCGGTCTCTGATCTGTTTAAGACCCTCTCCAAAGCCCCTGCTCGGGCCAGATTAAGGAGGCTGCGCTGGCGCTCCACTCACACCAGGCACCCAGAAATTTGCTTGGGAAACAGCCTGTCTAGTAATTCCCTTTGACGGCTCGGGAAAAGCTCTGTTTACAAATACGACAGAGGAGTGAGCGCAAGAGAGATAGAGGGAGAGGAAAGAAAGAGAAGAAGAGAAATCTAATGAAACATAGATTAGCATCGCCGGGGCCCACGGGGCGTTTATGGCCTAGTTTTCCTATTCTTCTTTTCTTTTCTTTTTTTTTTTGGAGGAATAAATGCTGTCCCTCCCTCTCCTTCCTCCTTTCATCTCTGTATTTGTTGTTGGAGGAGAGACTGTCTCCCAAAAACTGAGATGGGGAGGGGAGGGAGTGGAGGGAGGATTTGAAGGGGGGTGTTTATCACTTCATATGTGTCACTGTTCAAGGACCTTACGGCTAAAAGTAGAGGAGGTGTAAAGGGAAACGGAGGGAATGGCAGATTGATGGGTGAGATGAGGAAGCGATGGTGACAGAGGATGAGAGGGGGCTGGTGGGTCACATGGATGTGCGTCGCCCTTAGAAACGCATGGACGCGGGGTCCTGAAGGGCGTGTGTGCCGGTGTTCGCGCCTGTAACTTACGTGTGCACTCTTTCAACGGGATGCTGGAGCTCATGTGGATGTTGTCTATCCAGATGTGTCCTCTGGTGCCGTGCAGAAAGAAACCCTCCATCACGACCTGCCGCAGTCGGAAAAAAACACAAGGGAGGAAGAGGAAGAGGAGGAGGTAAAAGTTGAGAAAGAAGAGGAGGAGACAGGATGAGGGCAAGAGGGAGCGGAGCAGGGAGGGTGGTGGGTGTTGGAGGCAAATTGAGAACGGGGACAAGTGGGAGGAGGAGGAGGAGAACGGGGATAAAAACTTAATACGGTGCCTGTGATTTCAAAAGTTGCACTCAACACTTGCAATCATCCTCCCCTTCTCTGCAAGCCTCGTCAGCTTACTTTTTCATGAGAACATTAACTGCTTGTGATGTCTCTGACAAATGCACAATGATCCCCGCGGAGTCACGCAGCCAACGGAGACAACGTGGCGTACTTTAGCTCCTTTTGATGTCAAACCTGGCCTAAGGTGACAGAGAGGCTAGAACTGAAGCTCTCACATGCTCGGAGGTGAATGCATCTCTGTCTGACCAACCCTGATGGAGACGTTAAAGCCACGTCTCACTTTCTGGGGAGACATATAAAGCAGGGTCTGACCCAGATACCTTTATTAAGCAGACACACTTTTTTTAAAAACTGAATATAGCTCACTAACATTGACGCTTTTCATGGCATTGCGTCTTTAATGTCAACACAAATTCAGATTTTTACTGAAAAATGTCACAGCTACCTGGAAGTCTTTCGGGGAGCGAGGGAGGATGGTGCGGCCCTCCTTCCAGACGAGGCCCTGATCGTCTTTAAGCGTCCACAGGACGGTCTCCTCGTTATGGGCGTCTCGCAGCAGGACCTTCAGGTGTCCCTCCGCCTCCCCCGACAGCTGGTAGGAGAAGAGGAGACAGAGGGGCCCGGTGTCGGCCGCCACCACGGGGCTCACGAGGCGGGCGCGCTGCTGCTCTGTCTTCAGGCTGGCGTCCATGTACAGATAGCTGTTGAGCTCTGGAAGGGAATGAGATGAAAGATTTCTTTATCTCATTCTGAAAAAGTGCATGTAAAATTAGATAAATGAAAAAACAGAGAAAAGTTGATTTCATTTTAAGCCGTATTTACTTTTAAACCCCGTGAACGCTGGACTTGAAGCTCTTTCAAAACCCAATTGGATAAACTCAGAAACACATAGGATCAAGTTAACAATAAAAAACTTTGACACTGGAGAATTTCACTGCAACAATATGCAACAAAGCCGAGTATTTTTAACGCATTGCCCAAAATGAGCAGAGCTTTGTTTTAACCTTGAGTTTGCTGGTTGCTACAGTCAAATGAATGAAAAAAAAATGATTTAATGGGTTTTCATTTCAGCCCTCCAGGCAATAAAAAGTAGGAAATTTGAAAGGCTGTGCAGACTTTTGATATCCACTGTAAATGGATGCCGCTGGAATGAGTTTGCGGTGCACAAATGGAGCACATGCACATAGTGTGTGTGTACAGAGTCACACAATTATAACCATCTATCATCACTGTCTGCGCATACGGGAAGGCTTTAGACACAAATATACATCCATAAACACACACGTACAGTGTGTTTTCACACAATAACGGATATCACCAGCATGACTCTCAAACAAAAAAAAAAAACTAATCACCAGTTGCTAACAGGAACGGGATCAGTGCCATACAATAGTCACGGCGAACAATAGGGGACATGACAAATATAAACACACAAAAGAATAGGAGCAGTGAGAGCGTCATTGGTACACGCAGAGCTACCAGAACTCCAGCCAAGACCCTCGGGGCCCATTTCTCTTCATTCCCTCCCAGGTAAATGACTTCAACAGCGGAAAAGTCCAACAAAACGCACGCCACTCCATTTGTTTACACCAGAGGATGTTTAGTTTGCAAATTGGATGCCGGCATGAATTCCATTGTGTGAGAGTAAGTAAGATCGGTGGGCCTACAGTATGTATGAGTGTGTGTCTGTGTGTGAGAGAGTGAGAGAGAGGGGAAAAAAGAGGCTGCATGAACCTGTGTGTGTGTGTGTGTGTGTGTGTGTGTGTGTGTGTGTGTGTGTGTGTGAGAGTGACTCTAAGAGGCGTCTGGTGAGGCATTTCTTAAGTGGGCCCTGTGGGAAAATGGCCAGTATCAACAATCTGCAGATTAAATCACCTGCTTTATCATGAACAACTGTGTGTGTGTGGGTGTGCGCCTGTCTGTCTTACAAGCGAGGAAGAACACAGTCCGAGGTGAGTCAGAGAGCATGTGTGTATTTTCTAGAATGTGTGTGTATTTTCAGTTTTTGTTTCCCAAAACACACCACGAGGTTTGCCTTTAACACAACTGCTCTTTAACTCCTTACTGTAGCGTCTGGTGAGGGTGTGTGTTTTTAGCGCTGCCATGCTGAAGCTATTGAGTGACTGGGTCGATAACCTTTTAGCTCGGTTCGCGTGTGCGGGCTTTCCAGCAGATCCGACAAGCCGTATCTGGAGGGACAAATCTCCCTCCGACTTGACAGCTCCCCTCTGCCCGCCATACGCCCAGGCTCGCCTGTGTGTGACACTTCAGACAGCGTGTGTGTGACAGTGTGTCCCTCGGCCCCTTCGCAGCCCTGAAATGAGTGTGTGTACAGATGACACTGTTTTTTTTTTTCTCATTTTGAGCGTGTATCCACTGCATGTGTGTATACGCCAAGAGACAGGGTGTGTGAGTGAAACGTATTTGTGAAACCGCGAGGCGTTTTATCACTCATTTTAATGTGTGCGTCAAAGCCCCGCCTCGCGACGAAGCGCGGCGTCTTGCGGCGCACCCCCCATTGTTGTGCCTCTTGTTCGCCAGACAGCTCATAATCGAGACTGCCTCGCCATACGCAGCGCAGCAGAGCATTATTAATCCATTTCACAGCGGTCTCCTGCAGCGAGAGGCAAACAATGATTCAATCTACCAAGCCTAGTTAGCACGCTTTTACTGGTGGGGGTACATTAAGCCAAATAATACAGTGGAAGGTGGCTAATTCCACCTCTGCGCCTTATTACGGGTTTCATGACTGAGGTCAAGAGGTGAGGAGATCATGGTTTCTGGGCCTCGAGAGAAAAAGGAATTCTGCGGAGGATTAAACTGTGATTTGATAGCAGTGAAATAATGATCCTGTGCTGGCTGGGATTTTTGACCTTTGACATCTGCAGGAAAAAATCAAAGGCCGGCGTGGCGTGTCAAAACCGCTGGAAACGATACTCCATACATGAAAGCCACAACCTGACTAATGTGAGCAGCCCTTTCCAATCCAGCCACGATGAAAGACGCCGCTTTGAAGGCCCCCCCGTCAAAGACGGTTATAACCTAAATAGGTCACGCTTCGAGAAGATTTCTGCCTTTCGCCGTGAGATCTGCTGCCTGGCTGAACATGACCCAGGTGACATCACAAATTGACTAAAAAAAAAAAAAAAAAAGAGGGCATGCCTAACCTCTTGTTTAATTCTCTCCAGCTGGAGGAATGTTAAATCTTTCATGGAGGCTTGCACAGAAGATCAATGAATCTTAAAACAAGGTTGAGATAACAGTCCTTTACCCTGCGTATGGAAAATTATAAATAGTGCTATAAAAAATGCTCCCTACACCCAGAAGGATACATCTTCTATAGCTTTTAATAACATGCCAAAAGCTGCACTTTTTGATCTGTGGGTGTGTATGAAGGGGAAAATGAATAATTATTTCTTCAAGGAGGGTCTAAGCAGATGGAAGTCTACCCAGCATCATCTGGGATGTGCCCGAGGTAATGGACGGGCAGCGGCGGACGGCGGGGAATAGCAGCTCGTCTTCGGAGTCTCCTGCTCTGAACTTAATTGGAGCTACTGGGTCTTAACCCCTTCCTGCCGAGATGTCGCGCGTCTTGACACACACAGCAGAGAGCCGCCGCCGCGCGTCACTCATGACACGTGCCAGGCTGTGTGTGTGTGTGTGTGTGCGCGCCTGATGTGGTGGCGGCGGCGTATCTCTCCCTCTGATTCCCTCAATTCATTTTCATTCTCAATCACACGGAAAGAGCGGCGCGGCTGGCAGACAATGCTGCTGCTAAATGAGACTGGTTTCAATTTAAGGAATTATTTTAATCAAATTGAGGGAAAAAACGGGACTCAATGAAGATGCACAAGGAGAATGACTCCATTTAATTATAGAAAACAGTGTCTCGTCTAGACCCACTGAAGTTGATAAAATAAACTTAATGCATTTGTGTTTGTGCAATTTTCTATGCCTAAATGAATTCTCCTTGCAGCTGCATACATAAAAGCTCTGCAGCAGACATCCTGCAGCTGACAGAAGCTGACACGGAAACACCTGAATAAAACTCGAGACGTCAACATGAGCTGCATTGTTTTATAAAATCATTCAGACCTGCAAGTTCCAAAACAACCCCTGCAGGTCACTGTCCGTCAAACGCCTGCTAACTTAAGCTCCCCGAAGAGGCTGGGAGTGCTTCTGCTAAGCAGGCAGCGGCGGTGAGTCACAATCTTCACATGACTGATGAGGAGACTCACCGTGGCTGTGCAGGGACCAGAGGAGAGGGGCGTTGGGGTCGTGCGTCCACCCACACAGGCCGTGGTCAAAGTCACACACGCTGTCTGATGGAGGAGCCGTGGCCACTGTAAAGAGGCGGAGAGCAGTGAGGTAAAGCAGAAGACAAGAGCGAGAGCCAAAGGGTGCAAAAAAAACAAAAAAAAAAGCAGGAAGATTCACAGCCATTTGAGATGAAGAAGCATTCGCAGCCGCTCTACATAATGTCACGGCGCTCTTTTAAAGGCTTTCATCTTTGCATCTCCCTAATAACACCATTAATCCGGCATTTCTGCGGCTTTCATGTGAAAGGCTTTGTCGCCGGGCCTCACCTGTGGTCGTGACAGGGACGGTGGTGGTTTCGATGTCGGCCGGCAGAGTCGGCGTGGCGGTGTCGGCCAGCGTGGTGGTTTCTGCAGACACAAACACAACAAGGTCAGATGTGCTCGCATGAAACAATCCCCCCAGGCGTTAGATTACTGTAAGAGGATACATTAATCACCCCTGTGTTTGTTTAAGAGATTATTTATGTGGAATTTCGCTGCCCGGTAGCGTACGTGAGGGAGGGCCAGGAAACACAGATGTGGGAGGAAGTGATAAGGAACAAAGACAGAGAGAGAAGCGGAAAGTAATGAGGTAAAGTATCTATATACACTTTTAATAACTCTCCATTTCCAGTGATTTAGATGTATGTTTAGAGCACCGCTGGAACTGGCTGAAAAATGTAAACGCTTGAAGAAAAGATTTGACATTTTTCACTGTCTTGAGAGTTTGATGAAGAACACTGATTCCACTGTTTGTAACGCTAAATATGGATGTTCACCCAGTCAGCGTGACTTATACTAACAAACAAAACACCA